>JAACNH010001140.1:57703-99184 GCA_019447015.1 Hymenochirus boettgeri
TTAACATTAGGAAAGAGATACCTGTCCATAGAGCTTCCACCTTCTAGTGGTGGTGTAGGTAACTATACAGAACACAGGGAACTGGTAGAATGTAATATAAATATAAATAATATTGGTACATTAAAAGTATACAAGTGAATGTACTTTGTGTAACATGAGGAAAAAGAGATCCCTGTACCCATAAGAGCTTACAATCTAGTTACGGTGTGGTAACATACAGGATACATAGAGGAGATATATAATAGTTACGTTATCTGTACATATAGTATGGGTACTGTAAATTGAAGATCCCTTCCATAGAGTTTAGTTAGGTGGCTTATACAGACTATTAGTTGTAGAAGTAGAAATAATAGAAATATATAATAATATTGTACATTAATAAAGTATACAGTGAAGTACATGAACATTAGGAGAAGAGTTCCGGTCCCATAGAGCTTACAATCTAGTTAGGTGGGTGGTAACATACAGATACATAGGGAAGGTAGAAATAATAAAATATAATATATTGTACATTAAAAGTATACAAGTGAATGTACCATGTAAACATTAGGAAAGAGATACCATGTCCATAGAGCTTACAATCTAGTTAGGTGGGTAACATACAGATACACAGGGAAGGTAGAAATAATATAAATATATAATAATATTGTACATTAATAAGTATAAAGTGAATGTACCGTGTGTAACATAGGAAAGAGATGCCCTGTCCCATAGAGCTTACAATCTAGTTAGGTGGGGGGTAAATACAGATACATAGGGAAGGTTGAAATAATATAAATATATAATAAATTGTACATTAATAAGTATACAGTGAAGTACCGTAACATTAGGAAAGAGATCCTGTCCCATAGAGCTACAATCTAGTTAGGGGGTAACATACAGATACATAGGGAAGGTAGGAAATAATATAAATATTAATAATATTGACATTAATAAGTATACAAGTGAAAAGTACCATGTAACATTAGGAAAGAGATCCCTGGTCCATAGATGATTACAATCTAGTTAGGTGGTAACATACAGAGACATAGGAGAGGTAGAAAGAAATAATTAAATATATAATAATATTGTACATTAATAAGTAACAAGTGAAAGTGCACATTGTAAACATAGGAAAGAGGTCCCGTCCCATAGAGCTTACAATCTAGTTAGGGGGGTAAATCACAGATACACAGGGAAGGTAGATAGAAATAATATAAATATATAATAATAGTACATTAATGAAGATACAAGTAAATGGTACCAGACATAGGAAAGGTCCCGTCCCATAGAGCTTCAATCTAGTTAGGTGGGGAACATACAACATGAAGTACTAAGCGAGGTGAGCAGTTTGAAATAGAAAGGTACGGATAGTAGATGATAAGGGATATTTTATCATATATGATATTATAGATGACATAACTGTGAGGTTAGATAGTAGGATGTAAGGGTTAGATATTCATTATATAGATATATCGATACCATATACTGTGCTGGTTACCCAGGATAGTAGGAGGTAGGGTAGATTTATCAAATTAATATATAGATACCATGATACTGTGATGAGTACTGGATAGGTAGAGGATTGTTAGAGGGTAGCTATCTAATACGGACTACTATAGATACTCATATTACCGTCTATGTTACCGGATAGTGGGATGTAAGGGTCGATGTATAATAGCCCTGTATAATAGATTATCAATATAGCTGTGCTGGTTTACCTGGATAGGTAGGTGCTAAGGTAGATTTATCAATATAATAGATAGATACCATATACTGGCTGGTTAGCGGATAGGTAGGAGGAAGGGTTAGATTTTCATTATATAGTAGATAGATACCCAATTACTGTGCTGGTTACGGGATAGGTAGGATGTAAGGGTAGATGTATCTATAATATATAGAATACTATATTATACTGTGCTGGTTACCGATAGGTAGGATGTAAGGGTAAGAATTAGCATATAGTAGATAATCATATACTGTGCTGGTACGGATAGGTAGGATGTTAAGGGTAGATTTATCATATTAGATATATACATATACTGTTGCTGGTTACGGAGTAGGTAGATGTAAGGTGTAGTAGATTCTATCATATAGAGATATATAACTATCTATACTGTGCTGGGTTACCGATAGGTTAGGATGTAAGGGTAGATTTATCATATATAGATATATAGATACCTATATACTGTGCTGGTACCGGATAGGGAGGATGTAAGGGTAGAATTTATAATATAGATATATATAATATATACTGATGCGGTTACCGGATATAGTGGAGTAAGGGTAATTTTCAATATCTAGATATATAGATACTATTTACTGTGCTTGGTTACCGGGGGATAGGTAGGATGTAAGGGTAGATTTATCAATATAGATATATAGATACTATAGACTTGCTGGTTAACCGGATAGGTAGATTAAGGGTAGATTATCAAATAGATATACAATCAATACTGTGATGGATTGGATAGGTAGGATGTAAGGGTAGATTTATCATATTAGATATAGAGCTTCCTGATGCGATGTCTGGATTACCAGTAGGTAGGAGTGTAAGGAGTAGATTTACATATATAGAATATATAGATACAATAATACTGTGCTTGTTACCGATAGGTAGGATGTAGGGTAGATTTATCATATATAGTATATAGATACCATATACTGTGACTGGTTACCGGATGGTAGGATGTAAGGGTAGATTCATCAGATATATAGATACTATATATACTGTGCTGGTTACCAGGATAGGTGGAGGTAAGGGTAGATTTATCATATATAGATATATAGATACCATATACTGTGCTGTTACCGGATAGGTAGGATGTAAGGGTAGATTATCATATATGAGATATATAGATACCATATACTGTGCTGGTACCGGATAGTAGGATGTAAGGGTAGATTTATCATATATGATATATAGATACCATATACTGTGCTGGTTACCGGATAGGTAGGATGTAAGGGTAGATTTATCATATATAGATATATAGATACCATATACTGTGCGGTTACCGATAGTAGGGATGTAAGGGTAGATTTAATTCATATATAGATATATAGTATCATATACTGTGCTGGTTATGGATAGGTAAGGATGTAAGGGTAGATTTCATCAATATATATAGATACCTATACGTGTGCTGGTTACCGTGGTAGGATGTAAGGGTAGATTTATATATAGATATATAGATACATATACTGTGCTAGTGTTACCGGATGGTAGGATGTGGGTAGATTTATCATATAAGATATATAGATACATTATCTGGCTGGTTACCAGGCTAGGTAGGATGTAAGGGTAGATTTTCATATATATAGATACCATATACTGTGCTGGTTACCGATAGGTAGGATGTAAGGGTAGATGTATCATATATAGATATAGATACCATATACTGTGCTGTTACCGGATAGGTAGTGTTAGGGTAGATTTATCATATATAGATTTGATACCATATCGTGTGGTTACGATAGTAGGATGTAAGGGTAGATTTCTATATAATAATAGATACCATATACTGTGCTGGTTACGATAGGTAGGATGTAAGGAAGGGTAGATTTATCATATATAGATATATAGATACCATATACTGTGCTGGTTACCAGATGAAGTAGGATGTAAGGGTAGATTTATCTATATAGATTATGATACCATATACTGTGCTGGTTACCGGATAGGTAGGATGTAGGTAGATTATCATATATAGATATATAGATATCATATACTGTGCTGGGTACCGGATAGGTAGGATGTAAGGGTAGATTTATCATATATAGATATATAGATACCATATACTGTGCTGGTTACCGGATAGGTAGGATGTAAGGGTAGATTTATCATATATAGATATATAGATACCATATACTGTGCTGGTTACCGGATAGTAGGATTGTAAGGGTAGATTTATCATATAAGATATATAGATACCTATACTGTGCTGTATCGCGTATAGGTAGGATGTAAGGGTAGATGATTCATATATAAGAATATAGATACCATATACTGTGCTGGTTACCGGATAGGTAGGGATGTAAGCGGTGATTTATCATATATAGATATATAGATACCATATACTGTGGCTGGTACCGATAGGTAGGTAAGGGTAGATTTATTCATATATAGATATAAGATACCATATAACTGTGCTGGTTACCGGATAGGTAGGAGTGTAAGGTAGATTTATCATATATAGATACCATATACTGTGCTGGTTACCGGATAGGTAGGAGTAAGGGTAGATTATAATATAGATATATAGATACCATATACTGTTGCTGGTTACCGGATAGGTGATGTAAGGTAGAGTTTATCATATATAGATATATAAGATACCATATACTGTCTGTTACCGGATAGGTAGGATGTAAGGGTAGATTTATCATATATAGATATAGATACCATACTGTGCTGGGAACGGATAGGTAGGATTGTAAGGGTAGAATTTATCATATATAGTAATATAGATATCCATATACTGTGCCTGGTTACCGGATAGGTAGGATGTAGGGTGAATTTATCAATATATAGATAACCATATACTGTGCTTGTTACCGGATAGGTAGGATGTAAGGTAGATTATTCATATATAGATATATGATACCATATAAATTACTGTTACCGGAATAGGGGGATGTAAGGGTAGATTTATCATATAAATTATAGATACCATATACTGTGCTGGTTACCGGATAGGTAGGGATGGAAGGGTAGATTTATACATATATAGATATAAGATACCATATACTGTGCTGGTACCGATAGGTAGGATGAAGGGTAGATTTAATGTGCTATTATCATATATAGATATATAGATACCATATACTGCTGGTTACCGGAATAGGTAGGATGTAAGGGTAGATTTATCATATAGATATATAGATACCTTACGTGTCTGTTACCGATAAGGTAGGGATTGTAAGGGTAGTTTATATATATAGATATATAGATCAGATTACTGTGCGGTTACCGGATAGGTAGGAGTAAGGGTAGATTTATCATATATAGATATTAAGTACCATATACTGTGCTGGTTACCGGATAGGTAGGGAGTAAGGGTAGATTATCATATATAGATATATAGATACCATATACGTGCTGGTTACGGATAGTAGGAGTAAGGGTAGATTTCATATATAAGATATAGATACCATATACTGTGCTGGTTACGATAGGTAGGATGTAAGGGTAGATTTATCATATATAGATATAGATACATATTACTTATGACTGGCTTACCGGATAGTGGATGTAAGGGTAGATTTATCATATTAGATATATAGATACCATTACTGTGCTGGTTACCGGAGTAGGATGTAAGGGTAGATTTACATATATAGATATATATACCTGTGCTGGTTATGGATAGGTAGGATGTAAGGGGTAGATTATCATATATAGATATATAGATTACCATTAACTGTGCTGGTTTACCGGATAGGTAGGATGTAAGGGTAGATTTATCATATATAGATATATAGATACCATATACTGTGCTGGTTACCGGATCGGTAGGATGTAAGGTAGATTTATCATATATGATATATAGATACCAATACTGTGCTGGTTACGGAAGGGTGGTGTAAGGGTAGATTTATCATATATAGATATATAGATACCATATACTGTGTGGTACCGGATAGGTAGGGTAAGGTAGATTATCATATATAGATAATAGATACCATATTACTGTGCTGGTTCCGGATAGGTGGGATGTAAGGGTAGATTTATCATATATAGATATATAGATACCATATTAGGCCTGGTTACCGGATAGGTAGGGATGTAAGGGTAGATTTATCATATATAGTATAGTAGATACCATATACTGTGCTGGTTACCGGAAGGTAGGAGTAAGGGTAGATTTATCATATAGATATATAGATACCATATACTGTGTGGTTACCGGGATAGGTGGGATGTAAGGGTAGATTTATCATATATAGATTATATAGATACCATATAATGTGCTGGTACCGGATAGGTGGGATGTAAGGGTAGATTTATCATATATAGATATATAGATACCAATAACTGTGCTGGTTACCGGTAGGTGGGATGTAAGGGTAGATTTATCATATATAGATATATAGATACCATATACTGTGCTGGTTACCGGATAGGGGATGTAAGGGGAGATTTATCATATATAGATATATAGATACCATATACTGTGCTGGTTACGGATAAGTGGATTGTAGGGTAATTTATCATATATAGATAGATCCATATACTGTGCTGGAACCGGATAGGTGGATGTAAGGTCGAGTTATAAATATAGATATTAGATACCATATACTGTGCTGGTTACCGGTAGGTGGGATGTAAGGGTAGATATCATATATAGATATATAGATACCATATACTGTGCTGGTTACCGGATAGTGGGATGTAAGGGTAGATTATCATATAAGATATATAGATACCATATACTGTGCGGGTTAAGGATAGGGGATGTAAGGGTAGATTTATCATATATAGATATATATACCATATACTGTTGCTGGTTACGGATAGGGGTAGGATGTTAAGGGTAGATTTATCATATATAGATATATAGATACCATAACTGTGCTGGTTACCGATAGGGGGATTGTAAGGGTAGATTTATCATATATAGATATAGAGATACCATATACTGTGCTGTTTACCGGAGAGGGGGATGTAAGGGTAGATTATCATATATAGATATATAGATACCATATACTGTGCGGTTCCGGATAGGTGGGATGTAAGGGTAGATTTATCATATATAGATATATAGATACCAATATACTGTGCGGTTACGGATAGGTGGGATGGAAGGGGTAATTTATCATATATAGATATATAGATACCATATACTGTGCTGGTTACCGGATAGGTGGATAGGATGAAGGGTAATGTATTCATATATAGATATATAGATACCATATACTGTGCTGGTTACGGATAGGAGGATGTAAGGGTAGATTTATCATATATGATATAGATACCATATACTGTGCTGGTTACGGATAGGTGGATGTAAGGTAGATTTTCATATATAGATATATAGATACCATATACTGTGCTGGTTACCGGATAGGTGGGATGTAAGGGTAGATTTATCATAATAGATATATAGATACCATAACTGTGCTGGTTCGGATAGGTGGGATGTAAGGGTAGATTTATATATATAGATATATAGTACCACTACTGTGCTGGTTACCGTGAGGTGAGGATGTAAGGGTAGTAGATTATCAATATGATATATAGATACCATATACTGTGCTGGTTACCGGTAAGGTGGATGTAGGGTATGATTATCATATATAGATATATAGATACCAATATACTGTGCTGGTTACCGGATAGGTGGTGATGTAAGGGTAGATTTATCATATATAGATATATAGATACCATATACGTGTGGTTAACGATAAGGTGGATTGTAAGGGTAGTAGATTTATCATATATAGATATATAGATACCATATACTGTGCGGTTACCAGATAGGTAGGATGTAAGGGTAGATTTATCATATATAGATATATAGATACCATATACTGTGCGGTTACCGGATAGGTAGGATGTAAGGGTAGATTTATCATAATAGATATATAGATACCATATACTGTGCGGTTACGGATAGGTCGGAGGAGTAAGGGTAGATTTATCATATAGAGTTATAGTACCATATACTGTGCCGGTTACCGGATAGGTAGGAGGTAAGGGTAGTTATCATATATAGATATATAGATAACCATATACTGTGCGGTTACCGATAGGTAGGATGTAGGGTAGATTTATCAGATTAGATATATAGATACCATATACTGTGCTGGTTACCCAGATAGGTAGGATGAGGGTAGTTAGATTTATCAATATATAGATACCATATACTGTGTGGTTACCGATAGGTAGGATGTAAGGGTAGATTTATCATATATAGAACTTACCATATACTGTGCTGGTACGGATAGGTAGGATGTAAGGGTAGATTTATCATATATAGATAATAGATCCATATCTGTGCTGGTTACCGGATAGGTAGGATGTAAGGGTTAGATTTATCATATATAGATATATAGATACCATATACTGTGCTGGTTACCGAGATAAGGTAGGATGTTTAAGGTGTAGATTTATCATATATGATATATAGATACCATATACTGTGCTGGTTACGGATAGGTAGGATGTAGGGTAGATTTTCATATATAGATATATAGATACCATATACTGTGCGGTTACCGGATAGGTAGGATGTTAAGGGTAGATTTATTCATATATAGATATATTAGTACCATATACTGTGCTGGTTACCGGATAGTAGGTAGGATGTAAGGGTAGATTTATACTATATAGATATAAGATACCATATACTGTGCTGGTTACCGATAGGTAGGATGTAAGGGTAGTAGATTTATCTATATAGATATATAGATACATATACTGTGCTGGTTACCGATAGGTAGGATGTAAGGTTAAGATTATCATTATATGATATATAGATACCATATAACTGTCTGGTTACCAGATAGGTAGGATGTAAGGGTAGATTATCATATATAGATATATAGATACCATATAGGCTGGTTACGGATAGGTAGGATGTAAGGGTAGATATTATCATATATAGATATATAGATACCATATATGTGCTGGTTACCGGATAGTAGGATGTAAGGGATGATTTATCATATATAGATATATAGATACCATATACTGTGCTGGTTACCGGATAGGTAGGATGTAAGGGTAGATTATCATATATAGATATAAGATACCATATACTGTGCTGGTTACCGATAAGTAGGATGTAAGGGTAGGATTTATTTACATATATAGATATATAGTACCATACTGTGGGTTACAGATAGGTAGGATGTAAGGGTAGATTATCATATATGATATATAGATACCATATACTGTGCTGGTTACGGATAGGTAGGATGTAAGGGTAATTTATCATATATAGATATATAGATACCATATACTGTGCGGTACCGATAGGTAGGATGTAAGGTGTAGATTTATCATATATAGATATATAGATACCATATACTGCTTGGTTACCGGATAGGTAGGATGATTAAGGGTAGATTTATCATATATAGATATATAGATACCATAACTGTGCTGGTTACCAGATAGGTAGGAGTAAGGTAGATTTATCATATATAGATATATAGATACCATATACTGTGTGGTTACGGATAGGTAGGATTGAAGGTTAGATTTATCATATATAGTATATACATATACTGTGTGTTAACAGAGAAGGTAGGATTTGGTAAGGGTTAGATTTTCAATATAAGATATAATATCTGTGCTGGTTATCGGATAGGATAGGAGGTTGTAAAGGGTAGATTTATCATATATAGATATATAGATACCATATACTGTGCTGCTTACCGGATAGGTAGGATGTAAGGGTAGATTTATCATATATAGATATATAGATACCATATACTGTGCTGGGTACCGGATAGGTAGGATGTAAGGGTAGATTTATCATATATAGTTATATAGATATCATACACTGTGCTGGTTACCGGATAGGTAGGATGTAAGGGTAGATTTATCATATATAGATATATAGATATCATATACTGTGCTGGTTGCCAGATAGGTAGGATGTAAGGGTAGATTTATCATATATAGATATAATATACTGTGCTGGTCTCATATATAGGATATATCGATCCATGCTTAATAGGTAGGATGTAAGGGTAGATTATATATATAGATATATAGATACCATATACTGTGTGGTTACCGGAAGTAGGAGTAAGGGTAGATTTATCATATATAGATATATAGATACCATATACTGTGCTGGTTACGGATAGGTAGGATGTAAGGGTAGATTTATCATATATAGATATATATAGATACCATATAACTGTGCTGGTTACCGGATAGGTGGATGTAAGGGTAGATTTATCTATATAGATATATAGATACCATATACTGTGCTGGTTACCGGATAGGTGGATGTAAGGGTAGATTTATCATATATAGATATATAGATACCATATACTGTGCTGGTTACCGGATAGGTGGGATGTAAGGGTAGATTTATCATATATAGATTAAGAACCTATACTGTCTGGTTACCGGATAGGTGGATGTAGGGTAGATTATCATATATAGATATATAGATACCATATACTGTGCTGGGTTACGGATAGGTGGATGTAAGGGTAGATTTATCATAATAGATATATAGATACAAATATACTGTGCTGGTTAACGGATAGGTGGGATGTAAGGGTAGATTTATCATATATAATATATAGATACATATACTGTGCTGGTTACGGATAGGTGGGATGTAAGGGTAGATTATCATTATAGATATAAGAACCATATACTGTGCTGGTTACCGGATAGGTGGGATGTAAGGGTAGATTATCATATATAGTATATAGATACCATTACTGTGCTGGTTTACGGATAGGGGGATGTAAGGGTAGTTTATCATATATAGATATATAGATACCATATACTGTGCTGGTTACCGGATAGGTGGGATGTAAGGGTAGATTTATCATATATAGATATATAGATACCATATACTCTGCCGGTTACCGGATAGGTGGATGTAAGGGTAGATTTATCATATATAGATATATAGATACCATATACTGTGCTGGTTACCGGATAGGTGGGATGTAAGGGTAATTATCATATATAGATATATAGATACCATATACTGTGCTGGTTACCGATAGGTGGGATGTAAGGGTAGATTATTCATATATATGATATATAGATACCATATACTGTGCTGGTTACCGGATAGGTGAGGATGTAAGGGTAGATTTATCATATATAGATATATAGATACCATTATATGTGCTGGTTACCGGATAGGTAGGATGTAAGGGTAGATTTATCATATATAGATATATAGATACCATATACTGTGCTGGTTACCGGATAGGGTATGGATGTAAGGGTAGATTTATCATATAAGATATATAGATACCATATACTGTGCTGGTTACGGATAGGTGGGATTTGTAAGGTAGATTTATCTATAGATATATAGATACCATATACTGTGCTGGTTAAGCGATAGGTGGGATGTAAGGGTAGATTTATAGTATATAGATATATAGATACCATATACTGTGCTGGTTACCGGATAGGTGGGATTGTAAGGGTAGATTTATCATATATAGAATATTTAGATACCATATACTGTGCTGGTTCCCGGAATAGGTGGGATGTAAGGGTAGATTTATCTATATAGATATATAGATACCATAGTGTGCTGGTTACCGCGATAGGTAGGATGTAAGGGTTAGATTTATCATATATAGATATATAGATACCATATACTGTGCTGGTTACCGGATAGGGGATGTAAGGGTAGATTTATCATATATAGATATATAGATACCATATACTGTGCCGGTTACGGATAGGTAGGATGTAAGGGTAGATTTATCATATATAGATATATAGATACCATATACTGTGCCGGTTAACCGGATAGGTAGGATGTAAGGGTAGATTTATCATATAAATATATAGATACCATATACTGTGCGGTTACGGAATAGGTAGGATTAAGGGTAGATTATATATTAGATAATAGATACCATATACTGTGCGGTTACCGATAGGTAGGTGCAGGGTAGATTTATCATATATGATATATAGATACCATTAATATGGGCTGGTGTACCGGATGAGGTGGATGTAAGGTAGATTATCATATATAGATACCAATACTGTGCTGGTTACGGATAGGTGGATGTTAGGGTAGATTTATCATATATAGATATATATACCATATACTGTGCTGGTTACGATAGGTAGGATGTAAGGGTAGATTTATCTATAATAGATATATAGATACCATAACTGTGCTGGTTACCGATAGGTAGGATGTAAGGGTAGATTTATCATATATAGATATATAGAACCATATACTGTGCTGGTTACCGGTAGGTAGGATGTAAGGGTAGATATTATATCATATATAGATAGATAGATACCATATACTGTGCGGTTACGGATAGGTGGATGTAAGGGTAGATTTATCATATATAGATATAGATACATATACTGTGCTGGTTAAGGATAGGTAGGATGTAGGGTAGATTATCTATATAGATTATAGATACCATAATACTGTGCTGGTTACCGATAGGTAGGATGTAAGGGTAGATTTACGTATATAGATATATAGATACATATACTGTGCGGTTACCGAGATAGGTAGGATGTAAGGGTAGATTGTATCATATATAGATATATAGATACCATATACTGTGCTGGTTACCGATAGGTAGGATGATGTAAGGGTAGATTATCATATATAGATATATAGATACATTACTGTGCTGGTACCGGATAGGTGGATGTAAGGGTAGATTTATCATATATAGATATATAGATACCATATACTGTGCTGGTTACCGGATAGGTAGGATGTAAGGGTAGATTTATCATATTAGATATATAGATACCATATACTGTGTGGTTACCGGATAGGTAGGATGTAGGGTTAGATTTATCATATTAGATATATACACATATACTGTTGTGGTTACCGATATAGATAGGATGTAAGGGTAGATTTATCATATATAGATATATAGATACCATATACTGTGTGTGGTTACCAGATAGGTAGGATGTAAGGGTAGATTATCATATATAGATATATAGATACCATATACTGTGCTGGTTACGGATAGGTAGGATGTAAGGGTAATTTATATTATATAGATATATAGATACCATATACTGTGCGGTTACCGGATGGATAGTAGGATGTAAGGGTAGATTATCATATATAGAATATATAGATACCATATACTGTGCTGGTTACCGATAGGTAGGATGTAGAGGTAGATTCATATATAGATATATAGATACAATATACTGTGTGGTTACCGATAGGTAGGATGTATGTAAGGGTAGATTATCTATAAGATATATAGATACATATACTGTGCTGGTTACGGATAGGTAGGATGTAAGGGTAGATTATCATATATAGATATATAGATATATACTGTGCTGGTTACCGGATAGGTAGGGATTGTAAGGTAGATTTATCATATATAGTATATGATACATTACTGTTGCGGGTTACCGGATAGGTAGGTTAAGGGTAGATTATCTATATAGATATATAGATACCATATTACTGTGCTGGTTACGCGATAGTAGGATGTAAGGGTAGATTATATATATAGTATATAGATACCATATACTGTGTGGTTACCGGATAGGTAGGATGTAAGGGTAGATTTATCATTATAGATATATAGATACCAATACTGTGGCTGGTTCCCGGATAGGTAGGATGTAAGGGTAGATTTATCATATATAGATATATAGATACCATATACTGTGCTGGTACCAGGATAGGTAGGATGTAAGGGTAGATTTATCATATATAGATATATAGATACCATATGTGCTGGTTACGGATAGGGTAGGATGTAAGGTAGATTTATCATTATATAGATATATAGATACCAATATACTGTGCTGGTTACCAGATAGGTAGGGATGATTAAGGGTAGATTATAATATATAGATATATAGATACCATATACTGTGTTGTTACCGGATAGGTAGATGTTAAGGTAGATTTATCATATATAGATATATAGATACCATATACTGTGCTGGTTACCAGATAGGTAGGATGTAAGGGTAGATTTATCATATATAGATATCATATACTGTGCGGGTTACCGGATAGGTAGGATGTAAGGGTAGATTTATCATATATAGATACCATATACTGTGCTGGTTACTGGATAGCCATTAGCCGCTTCTGTGATTGGCTGGCTCTCAGCCAATCACAGACACGGCTGCTCGTACGGCCCCTAACAGCTACTTCTGGTAAGCACAGAGGCAGGAGCAGAGAGCTGAGGGAACAGTCAGCCTCCATGAGACTCAGCCAATCACTGACGCAGCTGCCGGTCTGGCCCCCTCTGCTCTTCCATGCAGAAGAACATCAGAGGAAGCCAAGGGAACAAGGGCAGGAATATATTTTTGGGGGCTGATTTTTGAAATTTAAACCTAGCGTGCATGGTGGGGGGTGGGATTCCCTTAAAGGGCATGTCCAGCCTAAAGTAATCTTTGCTTGTAAATCCCCACAACCAGGAAGTAGAGCGGCTATCAGCCGCAGAGCAGAGGTAGAGCGGCGAGCGATCGGGTTCGGTAAGTCAGTTTGGCAGGGATCGATAATGTGAACATGGGGTTTGGGGGGTAGATAACATTTGTAAGCTAAGTTTATTTTAGGCTGGTCATGCCCATTAACTTAATAAAGTCAATATGTATGTATCCTACCTACACTCCTCTACCGCGATCACGAACAGCGGAGAGTCTGTCCCAAGGAGAATCCGGAGCACTCCAGACCGGCCGTAACCAAGACTCCATCCAATCGTGGGATAAAAAATAGCTTTTATTTTCAAAGGATTAAAACATGAGGTGAAAAGGCTAAAACTCTGCCGCGTTTCGCGACGCCATCTTGTCCCTTCATGCCCTTTAACTTACCTATTTAGAAATGTTGCATCAGACACGAGGCTGTGGTAAAAGGGATCTGGAGGTAGGGCTAGAGCTTTACTGCACATGCCTGACTCCTCTAAGAAGAACAAGAGTAGGCCATTCAGGAGAACCATAAGGAGCAGAATATAAAGGTAAGGATAGTTTAACACTACACAGTGGGGCGAACAGGAACATTTTAGTTGGGGGTTGATATGCCCTTTAAATGAAAATAATTTGAATAAGATCCCTATCTATTAGTGAGCTCAGGATCAGATTATAAGGAAGATTTATCTAGTCCCCAGTTTGTCCTTATGAATGGGATGTTATTAAGCCTTCTAATCCATGTATCTATCTGTACACAAGACCAATATCCCCCATTCATGTATATTAATTCATGTATGTATATTTATTAGGAGTTCTGATTAACACACTATCAGGGAGATTCAATAAACGTTCTTATCGTTTAAAATGGTGCTAATTTTGCCCCAACCAATCAGATGTAAGCTTTCAAATGTAAAATATGATCTGATTCGTTGGGGCAAAATTAGCACCATTTTTAATGATAAGAACGTTTATTGAATCTCCCTGTATGTCTCCAATTGTTTTTAAGATTTTGTTTAGTGGGATTTACATTTGTATGTACTTTCTATATCAATGTGGGAACTATGAAATAGACTTTAGGAAGGAAGAAACACAGAGAGCAGGAACATTGGGCAGGATACTACCAGGTATCATCAAAATACATTAAATGATACATCTATAAATATATCTCTATTTTAAAATATCCAATTCCCCAGAGGATGAGTCTATACCAGTGTTTCCAAGCCTTATAACCTTATGGAACCATTGAAAAAAAGTTTACATCTCGGGGAACCCTAAAATAAAAACATTATTACTTATTTTTATTTATCTTTCAGACATCGATACACATGTATTCATCACATTGGTGGATCCATAAAGTTGTGAGGTTCAAAACCCAACCAGAACTGCAGTTCTGGTTGATCCAGATTTCCTTCTTCTGGGTCAACTGTTAGGTAGTGTATAAAGGTTGGACTTGATGGACGTATGTCTGTATTAAAGCTCAGTTACTATTTTGCAGTTTTTTCAATCTCTTGAGGACCCCGATGCAACCACCCAGGGTCCCCTGTGGGCTCTGGACCCCTGGTTGAGAAACAGAGTTAAGAGCTTCAAAAGTATTACCGTTTGTGGGTTGGGGGTACCTGCTTGTATAAATATGTTGGTGTTGGGTGGACACACATTTTAATACCAAGATGGCCTGTGTGTAATTACAGGAATTCAGAAAAAAACACACTTCACAGATTAAATGGAAAGGAAAATAAGGATCAATCTTTATATAAAAACTACTACATGTGGATTTTCCTATGCCTCTTTAGCTGTGAATGATAAGTAAAACATTCTCCACATTCATTGCACTTAAATGGTTTCTCCCCAGTTCTCCCCATGTGAGTCCTTATATGATCTTAAGATCGTTTTTGCTGTAAAACTTTACCACATTCTGAGCAGAAAATGGTTTCTCTTCTCTCTTCCGGTGTGGGATTCTTATATGATCAACAAGAGATCCTTTTATTGTAAAACTTTTACCACAATCAAACAACAAATGGTTTCTCTCCTGTGTGGCGCCTGTAATGCACTTTAAGGTAAGCCTTATTTTGAAAACCATTTCCCACATCACAGAACAGAAAATGGTTTTTTCTCCTTTGTGGCTTCGGTAATGATCATTCAGATGTGTGCGACGTTGAAAGCATTTTTCCACATTCATAACAAGAAAATGGTTTCTCCTCCGGTGTGAGTCTTTTGATGATTTTTCAAGTTTGTGCCATTGGAAAAAGATTTGTGACATTCAAAACAATAAATGGTTTCTCCACGGTGTGAGTCTTATTGATTTTCAAGATTATGTTTTTGTTAAAACTTTTACCACATTCAGAGCAGTAAATCGTCTCTCTCCTGTGTGAGTCTTATATGATAACAAGAGATGTTTTTTCTGTAAAATATTTACCACATTTAGTGCAAGAAAATGGTTTGTTCCCACTGTGAATTTTTTGATGAGCAGAAAGCTCTGAACTTCTAGTAAAACATTTTCCACATTCAGAACAAGTAAATGGTTTTCTCCCCTGTGTGGAAGCCAACTCCTCTTTAATATCCCATTGGATATATAATTCTCTGACAAGCTGTTATTTGGTTACATCCCATGATAGTGTAGATGTATCTGTTCCCTGTATCTGTTCTGTAAGTGTATTAATGCTGCAATCTGATTGGTTTCCTCCTTCCCTGAGCCGACTCCTCTTTAATCCCCATTGGATATATAATTATCTGACAAGCTGTTATTTAGGTTACATCCCATGATAGTAGTAGATGTATCTGTCCCTGTATCGGTTCTGTAAGTGTATTAATGCTGCAATCTGATTGGTTTCCTCCTCCTTCCCATGATCCGACTCTCTTTAATCCCATTGGGCGGTGGGTTCTGTTCAGTTGGAGAATTGTCAGTGTTTGGGAGATTTCCATCAGATAAAACGTTGCTTGGCTCATTAGTACAACATTGTGTTTTATTGGATTATCTGTAATATTCATCTTCTCTTTATATTCACAACCTGGAAAGACACATATAATGAAATCTCACTGAGTTTTATCACAAACCCATTCACAATGTTACTTAGAACAAGAAATCCAGTAGATAAGCACTAGGATAGTGGCGCCTTAATGTCTGACTGATTAACCTTGATAATGATTGGACAGTGGTTAAGGTTCCTACACACGTGTGATTTATCGCTCGATGATAATCTCATGTGTGGCTATTCTGTTCGGCGTTGTTATTGGTCTTTCCCGGCATGAATGAACAGACCAAACAGCTACACATGTTGATTATCAGCTGAAATGGCCGTTCATTGACTTTCTGTTGATTGGTCAGCAAATCACACAAGTGAACAAGCCACTAAACTGTAGAAATAAACATCAATAGAGACAGATTAGATGAATTTCCATATAATGATTGGTCGAAAAAAATTACCAGTGTTTCTCCTGCCATTGACCTATGTGCTTTTACCAGATCAGACAAACGCTCATCGTGGGGTCTCCTATGGACTGCATGATCTGTCACAGCGAACTGTCGGCCTGACAAACATTACTCACCCAGTGGGTGGATCTGCTGTGGATTCTCCTCCATCACTTCCCTGTAAAGGGTCTTGTTTCCCTTTAAATACTCCCACCCTCCAAGGTCAAATAGATGAAACATCCTCACACACCCTTATGGCAACCTGGCACACACAATGTTACAGTACACCACCCAGACAGAGAGACGGATATCATCCACTGTTACTAACCAATCACGGATTGGGACACCCCCCCCCCTCTCCGTCAGCAGGTGGATGATGTTGGAGATGAGGTCCAGGATCTTCTTGTCATTTTCCTTCTGTATGGCGGAGCGAGACGGATGGGACACAGTTGGGGATGGAGCCTGCAGGATCCTTCCAACATACAGTCAGTGCAGCTCTGTGGGACGCCATCTGCCAGGCTTCTTCATTACAATGTAATCCTATATAAGGGGAGAGAGATGAGGGATTTAATATCTTATTATAGAGATAATTCCCATGTTATAATGTACATAGAGACTCCCCATGTCATGTTCCAGTTATTCCAACAATATCCCCTCCCTGTCCCAGTCCCCTCACCTGTCCAGTCAGCAGATAGATAAATGTCCAGTGAGATTCAGGATTCTCTCCTTCCGCTGGTTTTTATCCTTGTTCCCCATCACTGGGTCAGTCTCTTCCTCCCACATCCCCATTAGGTCCTTGTGGAGTCTCCCCTGTAATTAACCAGAGAATGACAGAAACACAGACACAGATTATAACCCTATTAAACCTTCCTAGAGGGAAGGGGATCAGTCAAACCTCCCTCACCATTATCTCCATTACACATCAGTACAGAATATACACACAGACCATCCAGGGGCCGTTCATTCACACACCTTTACTAATAGGGTGCGGGAACTTAGTTAGTTCCTCTCTCTGTGATATACAGATGGAATCCTATCTGGTTACAACTTCCCATACAAAAAAGGGATGTGCTGATTGGCTAAGCGAGTCACGTGACACTCCTTACTTCCCTGTCCCCGGTGCACACGTGGGAGTTGTAGTTTTCTCCCTTTTCTCCAAACTCTGCATAATCACCAGTTCAGGGGACGTGATCTAGACCAATCAACCGGTAATTCACCGCTACTTCCCCATGTTTAAGCCTTGGGGACCCACAATCCTCCTCGTATCTCACTGGCTATGCCACAGCCCTGTCCTGGCCAGCTAAATGGTTAACACTCCCCCACTCACTCCAGCAACCAAGGGTTAATCAGCTCAGACATGGCACTTCCTGCCACACGGGTTGCCACACTAGCAGCGCGTTTTTCACGTGTTTACGCTCACACGTGCGATTTTTTTTTAAAATGGAACCGCGTGAACCAAAATTCCCGCAGATTTCCGATGCTGATTGCACACAACGTTTCCGTTTTGGTAACCACGCGTTTTCACCATTTTTTGGTGCATTAACTTACCTTATTCCAGGTTATTACTGTCGTCCTGGTCACACAACACGGTGACGTCTGGCCAATGGCGACAGTCTATATCCGAACAGCGGGTAGGAGACGGCTAGTGCTAGTAACAGAACATGGTTCCTGCCTTCAATTCCGAGAGGAGGAAAGTAATCCTATCTCCTTGTCTTCCCATCTAAACTGTCTTGAGCTGTGAGAAAGCCACTTTCCGCCTTTCTCCCGCTCTGTCCCTACTACTCTCCCCCCTGTAACCATGGTGTATAACGGACAAGACGAAGAGTAAAACAGGGGCCAGGAGCAGGTCAGACACTGCACAAACAGCTTTTTGACAGCTCAATGTACGGCTTAGACAGCAAACCTGTCTGGGAAAGTCTTGTCCCTGGTCCTATGAACGGCATGGGATGTAAAGGGTAACCTCCCTGTTCACGCCCACAACAGGTCCTTTCACCAAGCCAATAGAGTGTTCCTCCTCCCATGCTTTCCTCCTGTTCATCTACAATCTATAAAATCACAGAGCTCTCACCCTCACATATATTGCCGTATGGGGTCTCTCTCCTCTCCCCCATACGGAAGGCCGTCCGTCAGGTTCCTTGGTTCCCTCAGGTCCGGGAAGTCCAGCAGCGGACTTATGTGCTTTACCGCTCGATGCGCGGCGCACATAATGAACGTCACAAGGATCTTTAACAAACCGCGTTACACAAAACACGCGAACGGGAGCGCGGAAAATTGAAAATTTTGAACTGCGGAAAGTATCTGTCTCCGTTCTCCTGAGCCGGCCAGTTTACTGTGTCCCGCTCCACACGCTGTTCCAGAACCTAATACTGCCTATATTGCGGTCTAGTCACAAATAGACTGCTTATTGGGTTACAATTAGTAATCCTATTCCTGTTTGCATTTGTTCCCCCTATGCGGTGTTTCCTAGATGTACGAGGTTGCTTCATGGGGTGAGCACTAAGGATAGAGAGGGATATGTTTAGATAACATGTGGAAAGTGAATTCTGATCGGGTCCTCTATTGTTATTATTATTATATACAGATCTCCAGAAAGATTCCAGAAGCAAATAAGCAGCAGAGAATGTGCTAATCGGCAAACAGGAAAGTCTATTCATGGGATGAAGTTTGTGTGAAGTATGCACTACCAATAAACCACAATGACTCGGAACAATCACACATGTCCATGAAACAGGTGTCTGATCCTCATTAGTATCATATTGTTAAGAAAGTATCTGAATTAACTTTGAAAAAAAGTCAGAACATGGTTCCAAGAATACGGCATGCAGAGAGAGTCCCCGGGAAGTGACTTCCGTCAATAGTAGGTTCTGGAGGGGAAGAGGAAGAGATCATCCTAAAAAATTCAAGATGAAGATACCATACACCAGACCTGGACACTTAATCAGGAAGATTCCTTGAAAATCACAATCATACAATGCATCTGTATGTTTTGGTGGAAGGAAATAACCATTGGGGTATTTTCAGTTCATCATAGTCGGATCCATCAAGGAAGAATGGGTAAAATCCAGAAAGAGATTTAATATCTCACAGAAACTTGGCCAAGAATGTATCCTTTTGTGCCAAAGAAGACGTTATAAATAAAATGTGATGATGAAGCCCCTAAAAGTAGACACTAAACACTCGTAGCTAAAATGGCACTAAGTGCCACCCTTGGCAACGGAGGATTGGATATCATTAAAGTATCCAATGGAGCGAAGGAAGAGAGCGGCTTTAAAAAAGGGCATTACAACCGCAGTGACCATCAATCAGACCCAGCTATCGCGAGAAATTTACCGTAATACTGCGAGTATAAACCGAGTTTTTTAGGTTTTTAAAAATACACTTAAAAAACCTACCCCGGTTTCTCTCGGGTCATACGAATAGAAGAACAACGATGCGACTAGCAGATCCCAACTACACATGGCGGATCGAGCATCAAGAGCAGGGCAAGATGTGTGGGATGTCGGGCACGTACTTCTACGCAAGTCACACGTACTGGCTGTACTCCACCAGCGACTCCTGAACTGCACCGGACATGCGTACAACACCACAGAGCCTGTCAGCCCTTCGGCTCAGCTTCAGCCTTCAGTAAGGAACATCTTATTTATGGTGGGTGTTTAAGGGGGGGCTAACCGGTAATAACTGAAGTCTGTACAGTGGGAGGGTGGAGTCTGTACAGGGGGGCGTGGGGTGGGGGGTTTGGGGTAAGTTAGACACTGGTAAAAAAGGCCATTCCCTCCCTGGTTTATCCTCGAAGTCAACCGTTTTATTCCTTTTTTGGGTAAAAATAGGTACCTACGGTTTATTTACGCGGGTCGGTTTATACTCGAGTATATACGGTACTAGTTTAGCGAGAGCAAATAAAATCTGGATTAAAGAGCTGGAAGAAGCTATCAACAACGGTACACATAGAGATGACCTGTGTCAAATGCTAAAAGATATAAAATTCAACGAATTCATTGCTAACCCATCAATGGACTCAATAAATTAAACACAAAATCTATGGCTCAAACGACAGTAGGCACACAGAGCTCTCTGGCTCCTCATGGAAAGTTAATACAATCCAGGCAAGGACTTACAAACCTTCCATCGAAGGCAGCTACTC
Organism: Hymenochirus boettgeri; assembly: GCA_019447015.1. Taxonomy (NCBI): domain Eukaryota; kingdom Metazoa; phylum Chordata; class Amphibia; order Anura; family Pipidae; genus Hymenochirus; species Hymenochirus boettgeri. Next base: position 79,331 of record JAACNH010001140.1, read on the forward strand.
TTTGTCCGCACTAGACGAAGTTATAGCTAGAAATCGTTGAAGAAAGCATTGCCTCTTCCCAGAAGACAACTCAGAAATCCTCAGTCAACTTCTGATACCTCTTTTAGGCAAGCAAGGCAATACAGACCAGGTCGAGCATATCAACAAAAACAAGGCTGGAAGTCAGCGATCAATCTTCGTCTTTTTTCCTTTCGTGAAACAAAGTTACCGAGGCAGAGGGAAACAGTTATAGGGTCCCTTCATTGCAGACTGGGAGGTCGTATATCCCTATTTGCGACGATGTGGGAAAAATCCAAAATAGACGAATGGGTAAAAACAAACAGTGAAGCAAGGATAATCCATAGAATTCTTCAAACTTCCAGAGACAAAATACATAGAGAACGCGGATACCCAAAAATTAAACGGCATACCTAGAGTTACAAATGATATTAAAGATCTAATCGAACAAGGAGTCATCGAAAGAGTAAACCTCACCTCCAATGCTTAGGAACATACTCACCATTCTTCCTAAGAAGGAAAGGATGGGGAGTTTCAAGCCATATTGGATCTACGGTATTCAATTCATTCGTGATTTTGAAAAAATTCAAAATGGAGTCATTAAAAACTATTTGAGCCAAATCAGTCAGGGACAATGGATGTCAAAAATAGATCTCAAAAGCGCCTATCATCATATCCCTATATGCAAAAACATCGGAAATATCTAGATTCCATGCTCTAGGGGAACATTTCCAATACAAATGTCTCCCATTCGGTCTAGCCTCTTCCCCCAGGACATTTAAAAAGTCCTTGTACCCATCATAGCCCTTCTCAGGCTGAAGGGTATAACAATTTACTCTTATCTAGACGACATATTAATAAAGGCAAACAACAAAACTACAAGTGCAAAACACCTGCATATGGCGATGGAGCTCCTAAAAGCATACGGATGGTGATAAATATGAAGAATCTATTTAGTTCCTACTCAGGAGATCAAATTTTTGGGGGCAGAGATCAACACTATCTCACTACAATGTCTCTTCCAAAGATCGACAGGAAGATATTATGAAAGAAATAATACAGATCTCGAAATTCCTCTAACGTCAGAACTTATCTGCCAAAGAGTATTAGGGAAGATGGTCTCAACGATAGATCTAGTGCACTGGGCACCATATCACCTGAGACCACTACAACTACAACTTCTACAACATCGGGGAAGCACAAAGATAAATGATAAAACTATCAAAGGAGACCACACATAGTCTGGAATGGTGGCTGATAAGAGAAAACTAAACTACACAGTGAACTTAACTCAATCAACATGGACCACAATTACCGTGGACGCCAGCCATCAGGATGGGAGGGATCTGCAAGTCGCAATCAATCCAAGGAAATGGAACTCTTATGGAGGAAAAATCACCAGAATATGAGAGAGCGGTACTGATGGCTCGGGGGTCATTCAAACACCTCATCAAGAGGGAAGCAGTAAGGCGGCACCAGGAGTCAATCTCTCTGGTCCCAAGTAGACAAAATACTATCTTGGGCAGAAATCAACCTGACAGATATATCAGCGATACATATCCCAGGATATCAGAACTTACAAGCAGACCGCCTAAGGAGGACAACGTAAATCCACTAGAGTGGGTCCCTGAACAGTCAGTATCAAGGCGATTACCAGGAAGTTGGGACTCCCATATAGATCCATGGCAACCAGACACAACAAGACCGATAAGCAATGGGACAAACGCATTTCAATGAAGTGGAACTTTCCCACTGGCGTACATATTTCCACCAATCTCTCTAATTCCGAGAGAAAAATCCAGGAAGACCAGAGCTCGGTGATTGTAATACTGGGGTGGTGGCCAAGACGACCATGGTTTCCATGGATAGTCTCTGTCAAGGAGAAAACCTCTGATACTACCAACAGACCGACTTATGACACAGGGAACGGCTATCCATCCACAAGTCAGCAAGCTGAGACTAGTGGCATGGAGACTGAACGGAAATCTATGGAAAACAGAGGGTTGTCACCAAATCTAATTCAGACCCTAATGTCGTCTGGGAAAAACTCCACATCAGTGTCCTACTATAAACATGGAACAATGGTGGAAAACGTCCTTTTCACAGCAAAAAAATGCATGGAACGCTTCACTAATTACGCAAACTCACATATCTTCAAGGCAAGAACTTAATGGGTAGAGAAATGTGAATTTCTTAAACAGGAACTGCAAAAAATGCTATTACTCAGCTATTACATCAGCTATACATCAGCATTACATCAGCTATTACATCAGTCTATTACATCAGCTATTACATCAGCTATTAACATCAGCTATTAATCAGCAGAAGAGTGTCGGAATTAAGACCTTAAAAATGTCTTCAAGGTTTCTACAATTTTATGAGGATAAAGTGGTTCTAATTCCTGATAACAAATCCGACCTAAAGTAATTTCAGATTTCCATCTGAACCAAGAAATTATCTTACCAACATTCGCATACGATACACACAGTCAGCGGAAGACCATCTTCTTGATGTAGGAAGATCTATTAAGATATATCTGAAGAGGACTGAATCGATTAGAAAATCAGACTCAATGTTCGTGTTGTTTCAAGGAACAAAAAAGGGAACCAGCCATCCACAGCTACTATTTCCACCTGGATCTCTACAGTCATTAGACAAGCATATAAAATAAGAGGCACAGCAACCTGATAAGGTAACAGCACATTCAACCAGAGCGATGAAACATCTGGACCTTTGCACAAGGTGTTCCCCCAGCGGAGATCTGCAAAGCCGCTACCTGGACATCAATGTCGACATTCATAAGGCGCTATAAGTTGGATGTTCAAAACCGACTTGATTCAAATTTTGGGCTGTCAGTCTTAAGCTCAGTAATAAAAAACTAACCTAATAGCATCCCAACCCAACTGTCTGGTTTTTCTTTCTAACTACGTTGGAATTCCCATTACATCCACTGCCGTTCATAGGACCAGGGAAATACTGAAAATCAATGCAAACATAGCGAGATTTTATTTTCCTGGTCTGAAAGAACGGCAGCGGATAAACTTCCCCCCCTTACGCTGATAGGATATTTATTTCCGAACACTAGAAAGAACATAGAGACCAGGGGAGGAGGAACACTTTTTACTTGGCTTGGGTAAAGGGCCGAACAGGGAGGTTACACCCATTACATGAGGAGGTTCACCCCACTTACATACACCCCTGAACAGCATGAGGGGGGGGGGGAGGTTAACCCATTAACAATCCACTGAACAGGGAGGTTAACCCATTACATCCACTGCCGTTACTTCGGACCAGGAAAAGAAAATCTTGGTAAGTTTGAATTGATTTTTGTTTTAGGAGGGGAAAGTGGTTTGGTGGTACAGTTCCCCTTTAAGGATTTACCATGTGTGATATCATTTAAAACAAACACTTGTGAGCCTTTTAATTGTGTATTTAAAGGGACAGGACTGCAGACACTATTCTCACATGGAAGGTACTGATACCTGTAGTGAGGGCACGACCACACTGCAATGCGATTTCATGTGCAATTTTTGCGTTTGCGCATGCGTTTTTTCATTACATATAGAAAAACGCTTGCGATTTAAAATGCGTAAAGCAAATCACAATCGCAATCGCACCCAAAACGCGCATTTTCGGTGCGTTGCCGCAATTCCAATGATTGGGGAAAACGCATGCGCAATCGCAAGAAAATTGCGATAGTGTGGCCTATCCCTAAAAGTCTTTTTTAACACCTGTGTATGCTAATAAAACCGGGTTTTCAATGTTATCTAAAGGGGAATGTTCCCCCAAAACTGCAATCATTTCAAAGCTCTGATATCGGTCGATTGGGCCAAAATGATCGCATGGATTTCCGCCGTGTCTGACCGACTGTTCGTTTGAATCAGACAAAGTATGATCAGACATGGCGAGAAACCAGAGGACCGCACCGGCGGTTGCTGTAAACTGTCCAGCCGCAGCCACTATTGCCACAAACCGACGCATGCCTTCCCTGGCTCTTCCGACCACTCGGTCGCAGAGGAAAGTGGGCTGGTTGGTGTACCGGGGCAAAAAAAAATGGGCGTTAAGTCGAGGTGCGCGCTAAAGACAAGATGTGATGTGTCAAACCACAAGGGACACAAACAACACAACGAAGAGAATGAAAAAGATGGTCAAACAGCCTCATGTCTATGAGCGACTAAAAGTTCCACACACAATGTCACAAGTCACAAAACACATCAACCAGCCAACACAACTTAGAACACAACCACAGACAACTTTCCAATGACTGACTAGCTCAGATATCCCAAACCGTCCGCCTGCGGGTGGCCCGTGAAATGTAGTGCAGGGAGTAAATCAAGAGGGCTTTATCAGACATGCTGTCTAGGCTAGGTACGGGGGTGAAACAGGTTAATGAAGCACACGAGGAACAGGGTCTCGTCCCTATCATTCACACAACAACCGAGGTATCACTATAAAAAAACGGCAACTCGCAGGACGAAATAGAGTGGAGACCAGATTTAAGAGCCCAGACAAGGTGGACAGGCTGTCAGTGGGGGGGGGAAAAAGAGCACAAGTAATGTTAGGAGGGCGGGGTCAACGCTCCACTGTGAACTTATATAAAATACAAAATCATAGGGTGGGGCACGGTGTCAATTTAGGGTGTTGTCCTACTATGTTCTATCCCCCCGAGCCGACTTTACCGCTTCAAATTTCAATTCATGGCCTGTATATCAGACGGGGTCATAGAGGACGACACGTCTCCTGGGGGTGGGAAATAATCATACCAAGCAGCTCGCACGCCGACTTCCCTGTCCCTCAACAGGTAAGTTCACATCTTCATCATCCTCTAGTATTGGAAATTGTGGCTCCTACCTCCGGCCGGCCGGAAAATACGGCGACCTCAATTTTCGCGGCCAAATCGAACGGATCAAGCGGGGGGGGAAAAGAAGGCAGGGGAGAGAAAAGGAACAAGGGAAGAGAAAGGGAAAAAAGGGGGATTAAGATACAAGGGGGAAAAAGGCTGAACAAATGCGACCACATCGCTTCGCGCTACGCATTCCTGGGTCTCACGCAGTAAGAAGGCGGTCACTAAAGTTATCACACAGGTGGAAGGTGCCAGCGAACACCAAGATCCCCCAGTTCAATGTAGCTGTACGAACAATTCGTAGGAGTATGAGAGATTATGTATGACATTCTAGAGCATACTCCAAGATGTTATGGGTCTGAAGGGAGTTGGGGGTGGAGGCATTGTATGTCGTAGTGAGGGTGTCAGAGGCTTCAAATGTACGGAAAAGTGACTTGCGGTACTACAGCGATCATAGTCGTAGATTATGATTACAACATGGGTGACTTCATGCTGTAATTCCCAATCGAGCGATACTAGAGTAGTGTGTGCATCACCTGCATATATAGTGGCACGGCACCTACGGTTGTGACAGCTGTCGGCAGCGACGTTCTTGATCAACAGGCCTTCCAAAATTCAACACCGACGACAGGCGTCACACTTAGCACGGCATAAGCGGCCCGTAGAACAGATGCGATTCGGAAGCTGGGATGACACAGAGGACGTCGGACAATACAACGAGAATGGAAAAGCACAAGACAGAGCTATAGACGAGCTCTGGCCAGGTATACGCTGAGGTTAGAGTGAGGGAAGTGGAATAAGCCAATTGTAGTCAAACCAGAAAGTTGGTATAAAGTGTCAATGTAAGGGGGGGGACAACGGTATCGATAGTAACTAACAATATTTACGCGGAGGGGGCGCAACGACAAGAAAAAGATAAATCAAACAGAGTGGCGCTGATCATCGTGGACAAGATGGGGAGGGAATAAAAAACATGTGGTGTATCAGTCGTCCCAGATATCAAAGTTAAAGGTGCAGACTGCCGAGTAATGGTGAAAAGAAAGGGGAAGGGGGGGGATGGAGGGGGAAAGAAAGGGGAGGGGAAAGAAGGGGAAAGAAATGGAATGGGGGAACCTAGCAATGGGAAGGCCCTTTCACGCCAAGCCAATAAAAAGGGGACCTAGCCACACGGGAAGATCTGGCTTGAAAGTGGGAAAAAGAAAAAACAACGAGCCTAAACTAGAGAGGAGGGAAGTGTAAATACACACCATACATGTGTGACTGGAGGAATAAAACACAGAAAGAAGAAGAAGGGGAGGGAAGGGACAAGGGCAAATCAAGAAAAAAATAAAGGGGGGAGGAGTGGAAAAAATCACAAAAATAAGGCAAAAAAAAAAAAAAAGGGGGGGGTCGGGGTGGGGGGAGAAGAAATAGGAAAGGGGGGAAGTGGGGGAAAAACGGGATGCGAAGGAGAAGGAATAAGGAACAATGTGGGGAATCACGTCGGATTCGAAAGAAAAATCGTCAGCCCGCAGGCAAGGGATGAAATTGGGCTACAGGACGCTTGCAAGCGAAGAGGAAACACGACGAGTGGGAACAAGGGGATCATGGGGAGTGGGCACTAAGAAGATGGGTTGAGGTAGTGGGAAAAAGGAGAGCTGTAAGGCCGTGAAGTTTAAGATATGATAGTAGGAAGGAAGATCCGGGGGAAATGCAGTAGACTTGGTCACGGGAGGGGTCCAGTTTCTTGTGGTTGCAAGTTGCAACCACCACGAACATGGGATCAACTTTCTCGGGGAACCCTAAAATAAAAACATTATTACTATTTTATTTATCTTTCAGACATCGATCACATGTATTCATCACTTGGTGGATCCATAAAGTTGTGAGGTTAAAACCCAAACAGAACTGCAGTTCTGGTTGATCCAGATTTCCTTCTTCTGGGTCAACTGTAGGTAGTGTATAAGGTTGGACTTGATGGACGTATGTCTGTATAAAGCTCAGTTACTATTTTGCAGTTTTTTCAATCTCTTGAGGACCCCGATGCAAACCACCAGGGTCCCCTGTGGGTCTGGACCCCTGGGTGAGAAAACAGAGTTAAGAGCTTCAAAAGTAACCGTTTGTGGGTTGGGGGTACCTGCTTGATAAATATGTTGGTGTTGGGTGGACACACATTTTAATACCAAGATGGCCGTGTGTGTAATTACAGGAATTCAGAAAAAAACACACTTCACAGATTAAATGGAAAGGAAAATAAGGATCAATCTTTATATAAAAATTACTACATGTGGATTTTCCTATGCCTCTTTAGCTGTGAATGATAAGTAAAACATTCTCCACATTCATTGCACTTAAATGGTTTCTCCCCAGTGTGGAGTCTTATATGATCATTAAGATATCGTTTTGCTGTAAAACTTTTACCACATTCTGAGCAAGAAAATGGTTTCTCCCCGGTGTGGATTCTTATATGATCAACAAGAGATCCTTTTATTGTAAAACTTTTACCACAATCAGAACAAACAAATGGTTTCTCTCCTGTGTGGCGCCTGTAATGCACTTTAAGGTAAGCCTTATTTGAAAACCATTTCCCACATTCAGAACAAGAAAATGGTTTTTCTCCTTTGTGGCTTCTGTAATGATCATTCAGATGTGTGCGACGTTGAAAGCATTTTCCACATTCATAACAAGAAAATGGTTTCTCTCCGGTGTGAGTCTTTTGATGATTTTTCAAGTTTGTGCCATTGGAAAAAGATTTGTGACATTCAAAACAAGAAAATGGTTTCTCACCGGTGTGGAGTCTTATATGATTTTCAAGATTATGTTTTTGTGTAAAACTTTTACCACATTCAGAGCAAGTAAATCGTCTCTCTCCTGTGTGGAGTCTTATATGATTAACAAGAGATTGTTTTTCTGTAAAATATTTACCACATTTAGTGCAAGAAAATGGTTTGTTCCCACTGTGAATTTTTTGATGAGCAGAAAGCTCTGAACTTCTAGTAAAACATTTTCCACATTCAGAACAAGTAAATGGTTTCTCCCCTGTGTGGAAAGCCAACTCCTCTTTAATCCCATTGGATATATAATTCTCTGACAAGCTGTTATTTAGGTTACATCCCATGATAGTAGTAGATGTGATCTGTCACAGCGAACTGTCGGCCTGGACAAACATTACTCACCCAGTGGGTGGATCTGCTGTGGATTCTCCTCCTGTGCTGATTGGCTAAAGCGAGTCACGTGACACTCCTTACTTCCTGTTCCCGGTGCACAGTGGGAGTTGTAGTTTTCTCCCTTTTCTCCAAACTTTCATAATCACCAGTTCAATGGGACGTGATCTGACCAATCAACCGGTAATTCACCGCTACTTCCCCATGTTTAAAGCCTTAACCGGTAATTCACCGCTACTTCCCCATGTTTAAAGCCTTGGGGACCCCACAATCCCTCTCGTATCTCACTGGCTATGCACAGCCCTGTCCTGGCAGCTAAATGGTTAACACTCCCCCACTCACTCCAGCAACCAAAGGGTTAATCAGCTTCAGACATTGACACTTCCTGCCACACTAGCGCGTTTTTCACGTGTTTAGCGCTCACACGTGCGATTTTTTTTTTTAAATGGAAACCGCGTGAACACAAAAATTCCCGCAGATTTCCGATGCGATTGCACACACGTTTCCGTTTTGGTAACGCACGCGTTCACCATTTTTGGTGCATTAACTTACCTTATTCCAGGTTTATTACTGTCGGTCCTGGTCACAACGGTGACGTCTTGGCCAATGGCTGACAGTCTATATCCGGAACAGCGGGTAAGGAGACGGCTAGTGCTAGTAACAGAACATGGTTCCTGCCTTCAATTCCGAGAGGAAAGGGAAAGTAATCCTATCTCCTTGTCTTCCCATCTAAACTGTACATTGAGCTGTGAGAAAGCCACTTCCGCCAGTTCTCCCGCTCTGTCCCTACTACTCCCCCTGTAACCATGTGTATAGACGACAAGAAGAAGAGTAAAAACAGGGGCCAGGAGCAGGTCAGACACTGCACAAACAGCTTTTTGACAGCTCAATGTACGGCTTAGACAGCAAACCTGTCTGGGAAATGTCTTTTCCCTGGTCCTATGAACGGCAGTGGATGTAATGGGTTAACCTCCCTGTTCACGCCCACAACAGGTCCTTTCACCAAGCCAATAAGAAGTGTTCCTCCTCCATGTCTTTTCCTCCTGTTCATCTACAATCTATAATATACAAAGAGCTCTCACCCTCACATATATTGCCTGTATGGGGTCTCTCTCCTCTCCCCCCATACGGAAGGCCGTTCCTTCAGGTTCCTTGGTTCCCTCAGGTCCGGGAAAGTCAGCAGCGGACTTATGTGCTTTACCGCTCGATAGCGCGGCGCACATTAATGACGTCACAAGGATCTTAAAACGCCGTTACACGCGACGGGAGCGCGGGAAAATTTGAAAATTTTGAACTGCGGAAAGTATCTGTCTCCGTGTCTCCTGAGCCGGCCAGTTTACTGTGTCCCGCTCCACACGCTGTTCCAGACCTAATACTGCCTATATTGCTGGTCTAGTCACAAATAGATCTGCTTATTGGGTTACATTATTAGTAATCCTTATTCCTGTTTGCATGAAGTTGTGTGAAGTATGCACTAACCAGAAAACCACAATGACCCGGGAACAAATCCACATTTCCATGAAACAGGTCTGAGTCCTCATTAGATCATATTGTTAAGAAAGTATATGAATTAACTATGGAAAAAGTCAAGAACATGTTCCAAGAATACGGCATAGAGAGAGGTCCCAGGGAAGTGACTCCATCAATAGTAGGTTCTGGAGAGGAAGAGGAAGAGGTCATCCTAGAAAATTCAAATGAAGATACCATATAACCAGACCTGGACTACTTAATCAGGAAGATTCCTGAAACATCTACAAATCAATACAATGATCTTATGTTTTCGGAGGAAATAACTCATGGGGTATTCTTTCATGTTCATATATCGGATACCATCAAGAAAGAATGGGTAAATCCAGAAAAGAGATTTAATATATCACAGAACTTGGCCAAGAATGATCCTTTTGCCAAAGAAGACGTTAAAAACTGGGATGAAGCCCCTAAAGTAGACACTCCAGTAGCTAAAATGGCACGTAAAGTGCCCTTGGCAATGGAGGATTGGATATCATTAAAGGATCCAATGGAGAGGAAGGAGGAGTCGGCTTTAAAAAGGGCATATACAACCGCAGGACCATCAATCAGACCAGCTATCGCGATTAATAGTTTAGCGAGAGCAAATAAAATTTGGATTAAAGAGCTGGAAGAAGCTATCAACAACGGTACACATAGAGATGACCTGTGTCAAATGCTAAAAGATATAAAAATTTCCAACGAATTCATTGCTAACCCATCAATGGACTCAATTAAATTAAGCACAAAATCTATGGCTCAAACGACAGTGGCACACAGAGCTCTCTGGCTCCATCAATGGAAAGTTGATAAACAATCCAGGCAAGGACTTACAAACCTTCCATTCGAAGGCAGCTTACTCTTTGGTCCAGCACTAGACGAAGTTATAGCTAGAAATTCGTTGAAGAAAGCATTGCCTCTTCCCAGAAGACAACTCAGAAATCCTCAGTCAACTTCTGATACCTCTTTTAGGCAAGCAAGGCAATACAGACCAGGTCGAGCATATCAACAAAAACAAGGCTGGAAGTCAGATCAATCTTCGTCTTTTTCCTTTCGTGGAAACAAAAGTTACCGAGGCAGAGGGAAACAGTTATGACGGGTCCCTTCATTGCAGACTGGGAGGTCGTATATCCCTATTTGCGACGATGTGGGAAAAATCCAAAATAGACGAATGGGTAAAACAAACAGTGAAGCAAGGATACTCCATAGAATTCTTCAAACTTCCAGAGACAAAATACATAGAGAACCGGATACCCAAAAATTAAACGGCATACCTAGAGTTACAAAAGATATTAACAGATCTAATCGAACAAGGAGTCATCGAAAGAGTAAAACCTCACCTCCAATGCTTAGGAACATACTCACCATTCTTCCTAAGAAGGAAAAAGGATGGGGAGTTTCAAGCCATATTGGATCTACGGTATGTCAATTCATTCGTGATTTTGAAAAAATTCAAAATGGAGTCATTAAAAACTATTTCGAGCCAAATCAGTCAGGGACAATGGATGTCAAAAATAGATCTCAAAAGCGCCTATCATCATATCCCTATATGCAAAAAACATCGGAAATATCTGAGATTCCATGCTCTAGGGGAACATTTCCAATACAAATGTCTCCCATTTCGGTCTAGCCTCTTCCCCCAGGACATTTACAAAAGTCCTTGTACCCATCATAGCCCTTCTCAGGCTGAAGGGTATACAAATTTACTCTTATCTAGACGACATATTAATAAAGGCAAACAACAAACTACAATGTGCAAAACACCTGCATATGGCGATGGAGCTCCTAAAAGCATACGGATGGTGATAAATATGAAGAAGTCTATTTTAGTTCCTACTCAGGAGATCAAATTTTTGGGGGCAGAGATCAACACTATCTCACTACGAATGTCTCTTCCGAAAGATCGACAGGAAGATATTATGAAAGAAATAATACAGATCTCGAAATTTCCTCTAACGTCAGAACTTATCTGCCAAAGAGTATTAGGGAAGATGGTCTCAACGATAGATCTAGTGCACTGGGCACCATATCACCTGAGACCACTACAACTACAACTTCTACAACATCGGGGAAGCAACAAAGATCAAATGATAAAACTATCAAAGGAGACCACACATAGTCTGGAATGGTGGCTGATAAGAGAAAACTACGAACCAGTGAACTTAACTCAATCAACATGGACCACAATTACCGTGGACGCCAGCCCATCAGGATGGGGAGGGATCTGCAAGTCGCAATCAATCCAAGGGAAATGGAACTCTTAATGGAGGAAAAATCACCAGAATATGAGAGAGCGGTACTGATGGCTCGGGGGTCATTCAAACACCTCATCAAGAGGGAAGCAGTAAGGCGGCACCAGGAGTCAATCTCTCTGGTCCCAAGTAGACAAAATACTATCTTGGGCAGAAATCAACCTGACAGATATATCAGCGATACATATCCCAGGATATCAGAACTTACAAGCAGACCGCCTAAGTAGGACAACGCTAAATCCACTAGAGTGGTCCCTGAACAGTCAAGTATTCAAGGCGATTACCAGGAAGTTTGGGACTCCGCATATAGATCTCATGGCAACCAGACACAACAAGACCGATTAGCAATGGGAACAAACGCATTTGCAATGAAGTGGAACTTTCACCTGGCGTACATATTTCCACCAATCTCTCTAATTCCGAGAGAAAAATCCAGGAAGACCAGAGCTCGGTGATTGTAATACTGTGGTGGCCAAGACGACCATGGTTTCCATGGATACAGTCTCTGTCAAGGAGAAAACCTCTGATACTACCAGACAGACCAGACTTATTGACACAGGGAACGGCTATCCATCCACAAGTCAGCAAGCTGAGACTAGTGGCATGGAGACTGAACGGAAATCTATGGAAAACAGAGGGTTGTCACCAAATCTAATTCAGACCCTAATGTCGTCTGGGAAAAACTCCACATCAGTGTCCTACTATAAAACATGGGAAGTTTTCCAAAAATGGTGGACCCATAACGAAGTCAACTCAAAGAACTTAATTGTAGAAAACATCTTGGAATTTCTACAAACAGGACTGCAGAAAAAATTGAGTATGGCGACGCTTAAAAGACAAGTCTCTTCAATATCCGCCATAACTGATAAAAAATGGTTCAAAGAACCTCTCATAATCAGATTCTTTAAGGCAAGGAGACAAATTAATCTTCATCTAGTACTGGAAGCCTTACGAAATGATCGGTTTGAACCTATGGAATCAATTAACATAAAAAATGTAACCCTGAAAACGTTATTCCTAATAGCTATTACATCAGCTATTACATCAGCTATTACATCAGCTATTACATCAGCTATTACATCAGCTATTACATCAGCTATTACATCAGCTATTACATCAGCTATTACATCAGCTAGAAGAGTGTCGGAATTAAGACCCTTAAAAATGTCTTCAAGGTTTCTACAATTTTATGAGGATAAAGTGGTTCTAATTCCTGATAACAAATTCCGACCTAAAGTAATTTCAGATTTCCATCTGAACCAAGAAATTATCTTACCAACATTCGCATACGATAACACAGTCAGCGGAAGACCATCTTCTTGATGTAGGAAGATCTATTAAGATATATCTGAAGAGGACTGAATCGATTAGAAAATCAGACTCAATGTTCGTGTTGTTTCAAGGAAACAAAAAAGGGAACCAGCCATCCACAGCTACTATTTCCACCTGGATCTCTACAGTCATTAGACAAGCATATAAAATAAAGGCAGTACAGCAACCTGATAAGGTAACAGCACATTCAACCAGAGCGATGAAAACATCCTGGACCTTTGCAGCGAGGTGTTCCCCAGCGGAGATCTGCAAAGCCGCTACCTGGACATCAATGTCGACATTCATAAGGCGCTATAAGTTGGATGTTCAAAACCGACTTGATTCAAATTTTGGGCTGTCAGTCTTAAGCTCAGTAAATAAAAACTAACCTAATAGCATCCCAACCCAACTGTCTGGTTTTTCTTTCTAACTACGTTGGAATTCCCATTACATCCACTGCCGTTCATAGGACCAGGGAAATATGAAAATCAATGCAAACATACCGAGATTTTCTTTTCCTGGTCTGAAGAACGGCAGCGGATAAACTTCCCCCCCTTAGTCTGGATAGGATATTTTATTTCCGAACACTAGTCAAAGACATAGAGACCAGGGGGAGGAGGAACACTTTTTATTGGCTTGGGTAAAGGGCCTGAACAGGGAGGTTAACCCATTACATGGGAGGTTAACCCATTACATCCACTGAACAGGGAGGTTAACCCATTACATCCACTGAACAGGGAGGTTAACCCATTACATCCACTGAACGGGAGGTTAACAAACCCATTAATCCACTGAACAGGAGGTTAACCCATTACAATCCACTGAACAGGGAGGTTAACCCATTACATCCACTGAACAGGGAGGTTAACCCATTACATCCACTGAACAGGGAGGTTAACCCATTACATCCACTGAACAGGGAGGTTAACCCATTACATCCACTGAACAGGGAGGTTAACCCATTACATCCACTGAACAGGGAGGTTAACCCATTACATCCACTGAACAGGGAGGTAACCCATTAATCCACTGAAACAGGAGGTTAACCCATTACATCCACTGAACAGGGAGGTTAACCATAATCCCTGAACAGGGAGGTTAACCCATTACATCCACTGAACAGGGAGGTTAACCCATTACATCCACTGAACAGGGAGGTTAACCCATTACATCCACTGCCGTTCTTCGGACCAGGAAAAGAAAATCTTGGTAAGTTTGAATTGATTTTTGTATTTTAGGAGGGGAAAGTGGTTTGGGTGGTACAGTTCCCCTTTAAGGATTTACCATATGTGATATCATTTAAAACAAACACTATGTGAGCCTTTTAATTTGTATTTAAAGGGACAGGACATGCAGACACATTCTCACATGGAAGGTACTGATACCTGTAGTGAGGGCACGACCACACTGCAATGCGATTTCATGTGCAATTTTGTTGCGTTTGCGCATGCGTTTTTTCATTACATATAGAAAAACGCTTGCGATTTAAAATGCGTAAAGCAAATCACAATCGCATCGCACCCAAAAACGCGCATTTTCGGTGCGTTGCCGCAATTCCAATGATTGGGGGAAAACGCATGCGCAATCGCAAGAAAATTGCGATAGTGTGGCCTATCCCTGAAAGTCTTTTTTAACACCTGTGTATGCTAATAAAACCGGGTTTTCAATGTATCTAAAGGGGAATGTTCACCCCAAAACTGCAATCATTTCAAAGCTCTGATATCGGTCGATTGGGCCAAAATGATCGCATGGATTTCCGGCCGTGTCTGACCGACTGTTCGTTTGAATCAGACAAAAGTATGATCAGACATGGCGAGAAACCAGAGGACCGCACCGGCGGTTGCTGTAAACTGTCAGCCGCAGCCACTATTGCCACAACCGACAGTCCTTCCTCCTGGCTCTTCCGACCACTCGGTCCAGAGCAAAAGTTGCTGGTGTGTACCATGCTTAAGTCATAGACAAGACAGATGATGTCACAGCCAATGACTGACAGCTGATCCCAGAACCGCCTCCTCTGCCCATGTGTTAGATAATAAAGAGCTTGTACAGCTGTTAGTGTGGACAGTAACATTTAGGAAAAACACAAGTGTCGCCCTTAATTAACCAGCCAGTATCTGTCTCAATACAAAATAGGAACATTTAAAGGACAAGTACGCTGTAAAAACAGTTAATGTTAGTGGGAAGCTGCAGCTTTTAAATCAATTTTGGCTGTTTTGTTTTTTTCTTTCCCCCCAGAGCCGACCTTTACCGCTTCAAATTCCAATCATCCTGTATATTGTATAGCTCCGTCCTGCCGAGATCTCCTGGCTCCTCCCACTTCCTGGGTCTCAACAGGTAAGTTCCATCTTCATCATCCTGTATATTGGAAATTGTAGCTCCTTCCTGCCGAGATCTCCTGGCTCCTCCCACTTCCTGGGTCTCAACAGGTAAGAGCTTCAAAAAGGTATCTAAATGTACACAAGACAAATATCCCCCATTCATGTATATTGATTCATGTATGTATATTTATTATGAGTTCTGATTGTCCAATTGTTTTTAAGATTTTGTCATTTTGTCTAGTGGGGTTTATATCTTTATGTACTTTTGTACTATCTATATAGTTCTATTTATTTCACATGGGTGTGTTTGACTGTTTCCCAATGGAGGTTGGTGCTACCGATTTAAGGATCACGGTGTGTGAACTGGCCACACTTTTGATAAAGTGCCAATTCAGCACAACACGCATCTAGTGTGACTCCCGTAGGCAATGCGATGTTGGAACTATGAAATAGACTTTAGGAAAGACGAGACACAGAGAGCAGGAACATTGGGCAGGATACCAGGTAAGTGGTTAAGGTAAGTGATTCAAATGTATTACCGTTTGTGGGTTGGGGTACCTGATTGTATAAATATGTTGTTGTTGGGCAGCCAATAAATAATGCAGCTGGGCAGTCTGTTGCAAGTTGTGAGAAAAAGGTGTTTATTCACCCATTATAAATGGCAACCTTTCAGGCAAACCGAATGGGCAGCCATACATTTTAATAGCAAGATGGCCCCTGTGTGTAATTACAGGAACCACTTCTTATTCACAGATTAAATGGAAAATGAAAACAAGGATCAATGTTCATATAAAAGCTACTACATGTGGATTTGGCTCTGGGCCTTTAGCTGTGAATAAGTAATGCATTTTCACGTGCATTACACTTCAATGGTTTCTCCCCCGTGTGGAGTCTTATATGATCATTAAGAACTCGTTTTGTTGTAAAACTTTTACCACATTCAGAGCAAGAAAATGGTTTCTCTCCGGTGTGGAGTCTTATGTGATCGTCAAGAAAATGTTTTTCTGTAAAACCTTTACCACATTTAACACAAGAAAATATGTGAGTCTTACAATGATTTAAAAGTTTATCGCGACGTGAAAAACATTTCCCACATTCTGAGCAAGAAAATGGTTTGTTCCCACTGTGAACGCTTTGATGAACAGTCAGCTTTGATCGTCTAATAAAGCACTTTCCACACTCAGAACAAGCAAATGGTTTCTCTCCGGTGTGAGTTCTTTGATGTACTTTAAAATCTGAATTTGTTTTAAAACATTTTCCACACTCAGAACAAGCAAATGGTTTCTCTCCTGTGTGTCTCATGTAATGCACTTTAAGGCTAGATTGTTTTGTAAAACATTTTCCACATTCAGAACAAGAAATCGTTTTCTTTCCCGTGTGAATCTTTTGATGATTTTTTAAGTGTGAGTGATGTGAAAAGGATTTGTCACATTCAGAGCAAGAAAATAGTTTTTCTCCTTTGTAACAAGCAAATGGTTTCTCCCCGGTGTGATATTTCGTATGTTCACTAAGGTCTGAGTATGAACTAAACTGTTTAGCACAATATGTATATGACAACACTTTACTGTCTGTGAGGTTTCTATCTGTATCACTAATGAAATGTCCTGTTGGGTGAGATGAATGGATATTGTCATCATTGCTGTACTTTCTGTCTATCACGTTCCCATGTTGGTCATTTATTAAACTGTAAGTAGATGTATCTGTCCCCTGTATCTTTTCTATATGTGTATTAATGCTGCAATCTGATTGGTTGATCTGTCACAGCGAACTGTCGGCCTGGACAAACATTACTCACCCAGCGGGTGGATCTGCTGTGGATTCTCCTCGATATCACAGGATGGAATCCTATCTGGTTACAACTTCCCAATCACAATAAAGGGAGTGTGCTGATTGGCTAAAGCGAGTCACGTGACACGCCTTATAATGATAATAATAATAATTACTCACTAGAAATCTCATGTCTCTGGGAGAGAAGATCCATAAGATCCAGACCCCATTCAGACTGAACCCTCAGTATTAATAAACTTACAGGGTTCCAATGGTTATATAATAATATAATATATATATAATATAATAATGATAATAATAATAACTAGAAAGGGAAAGTTTAAGTATAAACTTTGAATTTGGCTTGAAATGTGGCATTTTGGAAGGTATTGTGTGTGTTTGTGCTACAGATTTTAAAACTCAATAATTCCAATGATGAGGACATTGTATATGGCTGTCACATGAATTAAAGACCCATTACATCCACTGAACAGGGAGGTTAACCCATTACATCCACTGCCGTTCTTCGGACCAGGAAAAGAAAATCTTGGTAAGTTTGAATTGATTTTTGTATTTTAGGAGGGGAAAGTGGTTTGGGTGGTACAGTTCCCCTTTAAGGATTTACCATGTGTGATATCATTTAAAACAAACACTGTGTGAGCCTTTTAATTTGTATTTAAAGGGACAGGACATGCAGACACTTTCTCACATGGAAGGTACTGATACCTGTAGTGAGGGCACGACCACACTGCAATGCGATTTCATGTGCAATTTTGTTGCGTTTGCGCATGCGTTTTTTCATTACATATAGAAAAACGCTTGCGATTTAAAATGCGTAAAGCAAATCACAATCGCATCGCACCCAAAAACGCGCATTTTCGGTGCGTTGCCGCAATTCCAATGATTGGGGAAAAACGCATGCGCAATCGCAAGAAAATTGCGATAGTGTGGCCTATCCCTAAAAGTCTTTTTTAACACCTGTGTATGCTAATAAAACCGGGTTTTCAATGTATCTAAAGGGGAATGTTCACCCCAAAACTGCAATCATTTCAAAGCTCTGATATCGGTCGATTGGGCCAAAATGATCGCATGGATTTCCGGCCGTGTCTGACCGACTGTTCGTTTGAATCAGACAAAAGTATGATCAGACATGGCGAGAAACCAGAGGACCGCACCGGCGGTTGCTGTAAACTGTCAGCCGCAGCCACTATTGCCACAACCGACAGTCCTTCCTCCTGGCTCTTCCGACCACTCGGTCCAGAGCAAAAGTTGCTGGTGTGTACCATGCTTAAGTCATAGACAAGACAGATGATGTCACAGCCAATGACTGACAGCTGATCCCAGAACCGCCTCCTCTGCCCATGTGTTAGATAATAAAGAGCTTGTACAGCTGTTAGTGTGGACAGTAACATTTAGGAAAAACACAAGTGTCGCCCTTAATTAACCAGCCAGTATCTGTCTCAATACAAAATAGGAACATTTAAAGGACAAGTACGCTGTAAAAACAGTTAATGTTAGTGGGAAGCTGCAGCTTTTAAATCAATTTTGGCTGTTTTGTTTTTTTCTTTCCCCCCAGAGCCGACCTTTACCGCTTCAAATTCCAATCATCCTGTATATTGTATAGCTCCGTCCTGCCGAGATCTCCTGGCTCCTCCCACTTCCTGGGTCTCAACAGGTAAGTTCCATCTTCATCATCCTGTATATTGGAAATTGTAGCTCCTTCCTGCCGAGATCTCCTGGCTCCTCCCACTTCCTGGGTCTCAACAGGTAAGAGCTTCAAAAAGGTATCTAAATGTACACAAGACAAATATCCCCCATTCATGTATATTGATTCATGTAAATTCCAATGATGAGGACATTGTATATGGCTGTCACATGAATTAAAGACAGGTCAGTTGGTGTGTGTACTCGTGTCAGGTTGGGGAATAAAAGACTAACCTTTTTGATGATTAGTCAAAACGTGTTGTTGTTTTTTTTGCTATACTTACCCTTTAAATATGATTGCCACATGAATGAATGGGAACCTCAGTTGGTGTATGTAAGTGTGTAAGGTTGGAAGTTAAAAAAACAAACATTTTTGATTATTAATCAAAAATTCTTTTTGACTATAGTTATCCTTTAAGTATGTCTGCCACAGTAATGGATAAGTAGATCAGTAGGTGTGTGTACCTGGGTCTGGTTGAGGGGGTATGTCTTTTTTGTGTTTACAACCATAAAACTATCTTTTATTGAGGATATATCAAAATTAGTTTTTTTTTTATTTACCCTTTAAGTATGGCTGCCACAGTAGGTGTGTGCACCCGTGTGAGGTTGGGGGTATGTGTTTTTGCATGTATGACCATATAACTAACTTTTTTGATGACTGATCAAAATTAGTTTTTTGACTGTAGTTACCCTTTAAGTATGGCTTCCATGGGAATGTAAAGGTAGGTCAGTAGGTGTGTGTACCTGTGTCTATGTGGGGGGTTGGGGGTATCACCATTTGTATTTATGACCATGAAACAAACTGTTTTGAAATATCCACATTTGAAGATTGTTACCATTATAGTCTATGGGAAAAAAATGTCCGGATTGTTACTTAGTTATATATCTGTATCACTGTCACACTCAGACAGTAATAATACCAGATAATATAACAAATACTAAATACAATGACTATAATACGTAACGTCTCAGAGGACGGGATTGTTACTTAGTTATATATCTGTATCACTGTC
>JAACNH010001141.1:0-99000 GCA_019447015.1 Hymenochirus boettgeri
CTGCCTTCTGATTCTGTGTTGTTTTTAGGCTTTAGTTGCCCTTTAAAGGACAGCAGAATTCCCATACATGATTCCCATATAGTAATACCAAATCCAGTACCAGTAACCTCCAATTCCTTGGCACTCCAGATGTTTGGAAACCAACTCCCAGCATGCTTTGTTGCTTGGACTTTCAAACATGTGGAGTGGCAAGTTCAGTAAACTTTAATTAAGCTAACATCATTTACAATTCTCCTGACCCCATTAGTAAAGGGCCCCTGACCCCCATATAGTAAGGAACTCTGACCCCCATATAGTAAAGGGCCCTCTTGCCCCAATATAGTAAAGGACTCTCTGACCCCAATAGTTAAAAATATCACCTGAGAGTTGTAGTTTCAAGCTGTCTTTGCACTGTACTAGCAACTGTTTTTTGCCCCAACGAGAGACCCATCAGATTTACAGCATCCAGATGAGCAGTGGACAGTGCTGAGCGAGTCCAGCACCAGACTACAGGAAGCGTAAAGGCGATCAGCTCCTGTAACTTTCTATGCAGGTTAACACAGCGCCACCTACTGGTTACTATCCGCAATTGCAGAATTTGGATCTAATTAGGACTTGACCCGAGTATAAGTCGAGTTAGGTTTTCAGGCTAATTTTAAAGCCTGAAAAATTCGACTTATACTTGAGAATATACGGTATCTTGATTTTACAGTGCACTTATCCTTTAATAAATAATTGTTTGAATAATAACGCCAATGTGGCCTCCCTTCAACCTTTTTGTATGTGTACATTTAACCAAATTTCAAGGCCCCATTTGCTGTCATAAAATATGTTGATATGGGATCAGGAACATCTGGAATTGTGTAAAGTGTATAATACGCATTTAAAAATTAGAGCTTATACATGAATAAAAATAATTTTGTATAATTTCACATGGTAAAACAATTAATGAATGTAAAGTCTCAGGTTACTGAGCATTACATATAGTTCAGTAAATGGACTGTAATTCACCTTTTAATATCCTGTTAATATGAAGAGTTGGTGGAGACCATACACCCATTTAAAGGGAAGTCTGATTGACTTCCCTTAAGCTGGGTACACAAAGCAAAAATGTTTAAAAGATGACACACAGATCCTGTCTGTCATTTCTCAAGATCAGTGTACACACAGCGTTTCCCCTATATACATAGGGAGAAATTTCAGGACCTGCATGTTTCCCACAGGCTGAGACCCCTATACTTAGTACAGGGAACGCACGCGCCAAGATCGGTTGGAATTTGCTACCCATAGTGACGATAAAGCCCCAATACCGTCGGATCCGACAGTATCGGTGCTTTATCGTCACTGTGTGTACCCTGTTTTATTAGCTCCAGTAATACTACCTCACCTATTTATACTGCACAATTTAAGTATGCTAAACTGTGTTAATTTACCATTCAGATCAATGGCAGATGTATATCCCCAGGTTTTCCTTTACAATTTAACTTTAGTTAATGAACACCAATATTATACGTTGTACCAAAATATGATTTGCATTTTTTCATAAAAAATGTCCCCGGCAGTCTTGTCCCCCAGTGCTACTGCAATTGAAAGCACTGCCGGAGAAGCATACTTTATTAATTACAGGCAAAGATGACAGCAAAACATAAGGAAAAAAAGCACAATTTTTTCCCCGCTTATAAAAATGACCTTTTGCAAGTGTTTGTTCTGCTGTAAAGAACTGGTCATTACTTGAAATTACTGAGAATTTTCAATAAAGCTCGAACGCCTGAGTCAATTTGTGACTTTAGACACCGAGATATGTTTTGTATGAACAATCTACACATTATCAAAGCCCTTACTTTATCACAGTCGGGAGCCCATAATCACAAAGCCAGATTAAAAACAAAGGTAGGCACAAATCTTCTAGTTCTCCCCACTACTGTACTTGTGTTTGATATTTGAAGCTTTTTTATTTTAACAGAACATAGACAGAGATCATCTTAATATTGAAATACTCTAAAGCAGGTCAGACACAGTTACCTATCTGAAATAAGGGGCAAAAAATTAATTTTAGACACATTGAAAAGAAAAATTTTTTGTTTTTCCTTGGAAAATGGTTTATTATTATATACTGTTGTACATTTTTATTAAATTAAAAATTAAAGGTCAGGCTAGAATTGACCTCCCAGGCCAGTTATAGTAAGTGTGCAATATTTTGCTTTCTCTTTGATGTAAGAGATAAGGCCAAGCTGCTAGCGGTAAAACTACTAAAGCTAGTGAAATGAGAGGTAGGAATAACTGTTCCTATTCCCATACAACTATAAATTCAAGGGGAAATAGTTAATTGTATGGTTTAGTGAACCTTTTAAAACTACATTAAAAATAATTAAACATGTTTTCCACAGGTAGGAGACCCACCTCCTAGTTACTGTTCTTCTGCCTTAACGCCATTTTTGAAGTGGCTGTCAGCTCTCCTGATCCACCTTGCTCCTCCTCTTCTGACTTAAGATGCAAGGTAAGATGTAGGAGATGTACCATCTTCTACCTGGAAGATCTGGATTATGCTTTTGGTATTAATGAAAAAAAAAAAAAAAAAGATTGCCCCTTTAAACTGAATACATTTCTCAATTACAGCATATACCTTATATCAATAATATTATTAAACAATTCAAGATAATATAAATACACTAAATGAAAGCATCCACACAATAAATACATTATTTCACAATAATATTGACCACCCAAAATAGAAACCCACTGATTATGCCCCACAATCCAAAAGAATCACAGCACAGAAAATATATGGCCCTCTGCACTCTATCCAAGTATAGGTGCCTACGCCTCAAAAATCCAACCCTTGGTGGATCAAGTATATCAGAAGCAAAACAGTAGAGGGTCGCACTCCAAAAATAATTTGATTTATTAGTAACCACAGATCATATCACACTGTTTCGGGGAAAAAACAGTGCTCCCTTCTTCGGGTGATCCTTTCTCAGCACAGTGTCTACTCTATTGTCTAAGAACTGGCTAATCTTTTTCATAGCTCCTTTTGTTGGAATGTTTTGCTGCAAATCATACCAGGTTGCGTACCTTAGACAGAACCGTGGAAAAGCGTAGCAGAAAGGAAAGTTATAAACTGAGCCAAGATCAAAAGCCAGAATTGTCATCAGCCAAGCCATGCCAAACCAAAGAGAAAAGTAGCTGCAGAGACTAGCACAGGAATCAAGACCATTAGGGGTTCAGGAAATAGGCACAATCATAGACATAAATTTACATGCATTTGTTATGTGCATGCGCACAAATTTACTTGCAAATGGCAGAAAACTGAGAACAGTAACTTATTCCATACAACCGCATCTTCATTGTTGAACAAAACAGGATTCTTTAACCTTTGTATGAAAGTACCATTAAAATTTAATAATATTAAAGTATATGTCCACCCCATAAACAAAAATTCTTCTGCCGATGGGAACCCCCCCCATAACCTAGACCTTGCATGGTCTAAACACCTTATTGGCCTCCAAATTACTTATCAGCCCTCGTTCAGCCTTCTGCTAGTCTCCCATGCTTTTTTCTGTGGTGTTTCTGAGGTGTTTAGATCATGCGTGGACTAGTTATGGGGTGTTTTCAATCAGCAGAAGAATTTTTGTTTGGGGTGGAAATACCCTTTAAGCTCTAAAATTATAAGAAAAAACAAAAAAGCAGACTTTACTTTTAGCTCATACAGTGACAATTTTTTTACTCAAAAGACAAAATTAGTTAAAATCAATGGGCGTTAGAAGTTGTTAGCTGGCAACTTTATTTTGGTGAATTTACATGTTCATTTTATATAGCCAATGCATTGATTTGGAGTCCTTCAGCATTATCTGGGTTTACTGTAAATCTTGCAAATTTACAGAAATGCAACCTAGCAGTTTGTGGAGTACTGTAAATCAGAAGCCTTTTAAAGAAAAAATTATGTAATAATGACAGCTTTGATGATTTTTTAATAATAAGCCTGCATTTTTGATTAAGAACTGTTTGGAAACCTATAGGATTTTACAGCCTATCTTTAAATATGTCCATATCTGCAAAAATAAAAATAAAAGACCTAGGAACTATTACAGTAAGAGGTTTTCAAAGGCAATTATAACAGGAGAGAGGTGAAAGTAGAAAACAGTAGGTTGTTCAATACTGCTTACTTATATAAATTCCAGTAAGTTACCCTATGGAGTTGCAAACAAACTCTTCTCAATAGTTATTTCAATACACAGACACACAGCAGAGCCCTGTTGCTAGAGATGGGCTTTAATTTTGGCTTGAAAAAAGGTTTTCAATGACCTTCTACAACACAACTATTATTTTGAGGTTTCAGTGACAAAATGACTAAAAAGTGAGTCTGTAAACTTCTGCCCAGGAATTTCGCCAGCTATTCGCAAACCTGTGCAGCCTTTTTAGATCTTCTCTATCCTTTGTTGAAGCAGATCAATTTCACAGGTCTTTTAAATTTACAGGATAAATTGGACTTCTTCAGCAAGCCACTATTCAAATGATAAACTCTCTCTTCTTGATTACCATGACACCACATTTTACCCAGTTTACATTGATCAGTTTAAACAAAGGGTGGAGAAAAATCCCAAAAGACTGCACAATCGGATTAGAAAAAAAAGAGGATAACAGAATCAGAATATTTCGGTAGAAAAGAGGGATCAATTGAAGAAGGGTCTGTTGTGATAATATTTTGACCATTAAAACGTCAGTGTAATGGCTCAACAGTGACCTTTAGGGTTCATCCATTGGGCTCAAAAGCACCGTGTTTTCATTTTAAATTCAAACATTATAAGTCACACCTAATGAAGTTGCACGCATTGGTGACATTGCGCTACATGGCTCCACCAATGACAGTCTAGGCCTATTTAAACCCCCCTGGCACTTCCATTTGCTTTTTGTCTAGATCATCTGCCTGGAGTTTCATACTGGATGTAAAATCCCTTTATTCAGTGATACAACACTCTATGACCTTGAGGCAGTAGGTTAGTCACTGAATAGGTTTTCAAACTATTTAGAAAATTTTAGGGATTCACAGGGTTATTCAATAAAAGTCTTATTGTTTAAAAGGGTGCTAATTTTGCCCCAACCAATCAGATGTTATATAACATTTGAATTAACATCTGATTGGTTGGGGCAAAATTAGCACCATTTTAAACAATAAAACTTTTATTGAATCTCCCTGTCAATCTTGAAATCTATTAAATTCCTACTCACCATAACATTTATTGTTTTATGGGTTGGTGTGTAAGAATTTAGCAAACATATATTTATGGTAGACCTCACAATTATATTTAGAAGTGATGAAGGATCATTATCTAATTTGTTCAATACCTGAATAAATTGCAACTTGTGTACAGAGACATGCAACAGAGAGGTTCATTCAATTTTTGACTCAACACTGTAGTCATAATGTTGGGACAATGGCACACACTGCAGTATTCCAGCTAGGTCACTAAAAGCACCGTGATTCAAGCTCTAGCCACCATCTGAAGCATGTTTTTAGAGGTATGCCCTTTGGGCATTTTACTCGTATTTGAAGGAATTTCTCAACTGAACCAGCACTGGAAAGGGCAGTGGAGAATTTGAGTACTTATTTCTGGATCTGGGTTATAATACATAGGATGTAGGAGAGCTTACAAGGCATGTGAAAACCAAAAACAGGGATGAGCTTTTGAGAATAGAAGGACCAAAGAACAAAAGAGTATGAAAAATAAAAGCCTATGTTTGTTACAGAATGAGCTAGAAACTAAAACCCACGGGGCTTGGATTCTAGGTGGGACATCTACCTCATATTTTAATTTTTATTAACTGAGGGACCCCATTTGTGATGAATTTGAATGAAGCACATAATTGAGGTGGTAAACTGAGTCTACTTTATACCAGAACTTGATATATGTATTGCTTTAAAGGGCATGTCCACCCCCAAAACCAAAATATAACCCCTTACTGGCCACATAAGAAGTTTAAAACAAGCCTTCCTTACATTTCTGCTCAAATGGTCCCCCTACTGTGCTCCTACAAAGTCCAGGATACCGCTGTGTGTGACTCATGCTGTGCCTGAGTCTGCCTCAACCCGTCAAGGTTTGAGGCATACTCAGTGCAGCCCTCCCCCACCCCTCTCCCCCTCCCGTTTTTCTCCTCCTCCCCCTAAAGTTAAAACCTTTGGGTATGCGGTAGGGCATGCTCCACCAGCCCCAACCGCATTAATATTATTGCAAAAAAGTCCCCCAATCTTTACTTACCTTCTTTCTCTCCTCCGCTGTTCAGAACTCCCGGCAGCCGCGACCGTGATTGGCTGCCTCTCAGCCAAACACAGACGTGGCTGTCGGCCCCGCCCCCTGCTTGCAATTCCTTGTAAGCAGAGGGCCGGGACAGTGCAGCAGAAGAAAGAGGGAAGGTAAGTAAGGATTGGGGGACTTTCTAACACGCACTGTCCCGGCCCTGCTACAAGGAATTGCAAGCAGGAGGCGGGGGCCGACAGCCACGTCGTGTTTGGCTGAGAGGCAGTAATCACGGTCGCGGCTGCGGGAGTTCGAACAGGTGGAGGAGAGAAAGAAGGTAAGTAAAGATTGGGGGACTTTTTTGCAATAATATTAATGCGGTTGGGGCTGGGGGAGCATGCCCTACCGCATACCCAAAGGTTTAACTTTAGGGGGAGGAGGAGAAAAACGGGAGGGGGAGAGGGGTGGGGGAGGGCTGCACTGAGTATGCCTCAAACCTTGACGGGTTGAGGCAGACTCAGGCACAGCATGAGTCACACACAGCGGTATCCTGGACTTTGTAGGAGCACAGTAGGGGGACCATTTGAGCAGAAATGTAAGGAAGGCTTGTTTTAAACTTCTTATGTGGCCAGTAAGGGGTTATATTTTGGTTTTGGGGGTGGACATGCCCTTTAAAGCAATACATATATCAAGTTCTGGTATAAAGTAGACTCAGTTTACCACCTCAATTATGTGCTTCATTCAAATTCATCACAAATGGGGTCCCTCAGTTAATAAAAATTAAAATATGAGGTAGATGTCCCACCTAGAATCCAAGCCCCGTGGGTTTTAGTTTCTAGCTCATTCTGTAACAAACATAGGCTTTTATTTTTCATACTCTTTTGTTCTTTGGTCCTTCTATTCTCAAAAGCTCATCCCTGTTTTTGGTTTTCACATGCCTTGTAAGCTCTCCTACATCCTATGTATTATAACCCAGATCCAGAAATAAGTACTCAAATTCTCCACTGCCCTTTCCAGTGCTGGTTCAGTTGAGAAATTCCTTCAAATACGAGTAAAATGCCCAAAGGGCATACCTCTAAAAACATGCTTCAGATGGTGGCTAGAGCTTGAATCACGGTGCTTTTAGTGACCTAGCTGGAATACTGCAGTGTGTGCCATTGTCCCAACATTATGACTACAGTGTTGAGTCAAAAATTGAATGAACCTCTCTGTTGCATGTCTCTGTACACAAGTTGCAATTTATTCAGGTATTGAACAAATTAGATAATGATCCTTCATCACTTCTAAATATAATTGTGAGGTCTACCATAAATATATGTTTGCTAAATTCTTACACACCAACCCATAAAACAATAAATGTTATGGTGAGTAGGAATTTAATAGATTTCAAGATTGACAGGGAGATTCAATAAAAGTTTTATTGTTTAAAATGGTGCTAATTTTGCCCCAACCAATCAGATGTTAATTCAAATGTTATATAACATCTGATTGGTTGGGGCAAAATTAGCACCCTTTTAAACAATAAGACTTTTATTGAATAACCCTGTGAATCCCTAAAATTTTCTAAATAGTTTGAAAACCTATTCAGTGACTAACCTACTGCCTCAAGGTCATAGAGTGTTGTATCACTGAATAAAGGGATTTTACATCCAGTATGAAACTCCAGGCAGATGATCTAGACAAAAAGCAAATGGAAGTGCCAGGGGGGTTTAAATAGGCCTAGACTGTCATTGGTGGAGCCATGTAGCGCAATGTCACCAATGCGTGCAACTTCATTAGGTGTGACTTATAATGTTTGAATTTAAAATGAAAACACGGTGCTTTTGAGCCCAATGGATGAACCCTAAAGGTCACTGTTGAGCCATTACACTGACGTTTTAATGGTCAAAATATTATCACAACAGACCCTTCTTCAATTGATCCCTCTTTTCTACCGAAATATTCTGATTCTGTTATCCTCTTTTTTTTCTAATCCGATTGTGCAGTCTTTTGGGATTTTTCTCCACCCTTTGTTTAAACTGATCAATGTAAACTGGGTAAAATGTGGTGTCATGGTAATCAAGAAGAGAGAGTTTATCATTTGAATAGTGGCTTGCTGAAGAAGTCCAATTTATCCTGTAAATTTAAAAGACCTGTGAAATTGATCTGCTTCAACAAAGGATAGAGAAGATCTAAAAAGGCTGCACAGGTTTGCGAATAGCTGGCGAAATTCCTGGGCAGAAGTTTACAGACTCACTTTTTAGTCATTTTGTCACTGAAACCTCAAAATAATAGTTGTGTTGTAGAAGGTCATTGAAAACCTTTTTTCAAGCCAAAATTAAAGCCCATCTCTAGCAACAGGGCTCTGCTGTGTGTCTGTGTATTGAAATAACTATTGAGAAGAGTTTGTTTGCAACTCCATAGGGTAACTTACTGGAATTTATATAAGTAAGCAGTATTGAACAACCTACTGTTTTCTACTTTCACCTCTCTCCTGTTATAATTGCCTTTGAAAACCTCTTACTGTAATAGTTCCTAGGTCTTTTATTTTTATTTTTGCAGATATGGACATATTTAAAGATAGGCTGTAAAATCCTATAGGTTTCCAAACAGTTCTTAATCAAAAATGCAGGCTTATTATTAAAAAATCATCAAAGCTGTCATTATTACATAATTTTTTCTTTAAAAGGCTTCTGATTTACAGTACTCCACAAACTGCTAGGTTGCATTTCTGTAAATTTGCAAGATTTACAGTAAACCCAGATAATGCTGAAGGACTCCAAATCAATGCATTGGCTATATAAAATGAACATGTAAATTCACCAAAATAAAGTTGCCAGCTAACAACTTCTAACGCCCATTGATTTTAACTAATTTTGTCTTTTGAGTAAAAAAATTGTCACTGTATGAGCTAAAAGTAAAGTCTGCTTTTTTGTTTTTTCTTATAATTTTAGAGCTTAAAGGGTATTTCCACCCAAACAAAAATTCTTCTGCTGATTGAAAACACCCCATAACTAGTCCACGCATGATCTAAACACCTCAGAAACACCACAGAAAAAAGGCATGGAGAGACTAGCAGAA
The DNA here is from genome assembly GCA_019447015.1 of Hymenochirus boettgeri. Lineage (NCBI taxonomy): Eukaryota > Metazoa > Chordata > Amphibia > Anura > Pipidae > Hymenochirus > Hymenochirus boettgeri. The sequence continues at coordinate 9,273 of JAACNH010001141.1, forward strand.
GGCTGAACGAGGGCTGATAAGTAATTTGGAGGCCGAATAAGGTGTTTAGACCATGCAAGGTCTAGGTTATGGGGGGGGTTCCCATCGGCAGAAGAATTTTTGTTTATGGGGTGGACATATACTTTAATATTATTAAATTTTAATGTACTTTCATACAAAGGTTAAAGAATCCTGTTTTGTTCAACAATGAAGATGCGGTTGTATGGAATAAGTTACTGTTCTCAGTTTTCTGCCATTTGCAAGTAAATTTGTGCGCATGCACATAACAAATGCATGTAAATTTATGTCTATGATTGTGCCTATTTCCTGAACCCCTAATGGTCTTGATTCCTGTGCTAGTCTCTGCAGCTACTTTTCTCTTTGGTTTGGCATGGCTTGGCTGATGACAATTCTGGCTTTTGATCTTGGCTCAGTTTATAACTTTCCTTTCTGCTACGCTTTTCCACGGTTCTGTCTAAGGTACGCAACCTGGTATGATTTGCAGCAAAACATTCCAACAAAAGGAGCTATGAAAAAGATTAGCCAGTTCTTAGACAATAGAGTAGACACTGTGCTGAGAAAGGATCACCCGAAGAAGGGAGCACTGTTTTTTCCCCGAAACAGTGTGATATGATCTGTGGTTACTAATAAATCAAATTATTTTTGGAGTGCGACCCCTACTGTTTTGCTTCTGATATACTTGATCCACCAAGGGTTGGATTTTTGAGGCGTAGGCACCTATACTTGGATAGAGTGCAGAGGGCCATATATTTTCTGTGCTGTGATTCTTTTGGATGTGGGGCATAATCAGTGGGTTTCTATTTTGGGTGGTCAATATTATTGTGAAATAATGTATTTATTTGTGTGGATGCTTTCATTTAGTGTATTTATATTATCTTGAATTGTTTTAATAATATTATTGTATAAGGTATATGCTGTAATTGAGAAATGTATTCAGTTTAAAGGGGCAATCTTTTTTTTTTTTTTTTTCATTAATACCAAAAGCATAATCCAGATCTTCCAGGTAGAAGATGGTACATCTCCTACATCTTACCTTGCATCTTAAGTCAGAAGAGGAGGAGCAAGGTGGATCAGGAGAGCTGACAGCCACTTCAAAAATGGCGTTAAGGCAGAAGAACAGTAACTAGGAGGTGGGTCTCCTACCTGTGGAAAACATGTTTAATTATTTTTAATGTAGTTTTAAAAGGTTCACTAAACCATACAATTAACTATTTCCCCTTGAATTTATAGTTGTATGGGAATAGGAACAGTTATTCCTACCTCTCATTTCACTAGCTTTAGTAGTTTTACCGCTAGCAGCTTGGCCTTATCTCTTACATCAAAGAGAAAGCAAAATATTGCACACTTACTATAACTGGCCTGGGAGGTCAATTCTAGCCTGACCTTTAATTTTTAATTTAATAAAAATGTACAACAGTATATAATAATAAACCATTTTCCAAGGAAAAACAAAAAATTTTTCTTTTCAATGTGTCTAAAATTAATTTTTTGCCCCTTATTTCAGATAGGTAACTGTGTCTGACCTGCTTTAGAGTATTTCAATATTAAGATGATCTCTGTCTATGTTCTGTTAAAATAAAAAAGCTTCAAATATCAAACACAAGTACAGTAGTGGGGAGAACTAGAAGATTTGTGCCTACCTTTGTTTTTAATCTGGCTTTGTGATTATGGGCTCCCGACTGTGATAAAGTAAGGGCTTTGATAATGTGTAGATTGTTCATACAAAACATATCTCGGTGTCTAAAGTCACAAATTGACTCAGGCGTTCGAGCTTTATTGAAAATTCTCAGTAATTTCAAGTAATGACCAGTTCTTTACAGCAGAACAAACACTTGCAAAAGGTCATTTTTATAAGCGGGGAAAAAATTGTGCTTTTTTTCCTTATGTTTTGCTGTCATCTTTGCCTGTAATTAATAAAGTATGCTTCTCCGGCAGTGCTTTCAATTGCAGTAGCACTGGGGGACAAGACTGCCGGGGACATTTTTTATGAAAAAATGCAAATCATATTTTGGTACAACGTATAATATTGGTGTTCATTAACTAAAGTTAAATTGTAAAGGAAAACCTGGGGATATACATCTGCCATTGATCTGAATGGTAAATTAACACAGTTTAGCATACTTAAATTGTGCAGTATAAATAGGTGAGGTAGTATTACTGGAGCTAATAAAACAGGGTACACACAGTGACGATAAAGCACCGATACTGTCGGATCCGACGGTATTGGGGCTTTATCGTCACTATGGGTAGCAAATTCCAACCGATCTTGGCGCGTGCGTTCCCTGTACTAAGTATAGGGGTCTCAGCCTGTGGGAAACATGCAGGTCCTGAAATTTCTCCCTATGTATATAGGGGAAACGCTGTGTGTACACTGATCTTTGAGAAATGACAGCAGGATCTGTGTGTCATCTTTTAAACATTTTTGCTTTGTGTACCCAGCTTAAGGGAAGTCAATCAGACTTCCTCTTTAAATGGGTGTATGGTCTCCACCAACTCTTCATATAACAGGATATTAAAAGGTGAATTACAGTCCATTTACTGAACTATATGTAATGCTCAGTAACCTGAGACTTTACATTCATTAATTGTTTTACCATGTGAAATTATACAAAATTATTTTTATTCATGTATAAGCTCTAATTTTTAAATGCGTATTATACACTTTACACAATTCCAGATGTTCCTGATCCCATATCAACATTTTTATGACAGCAAATGGGGCCTTGAAATTTGGTTAAATGTACACATACAAAAAGGTTGAAGGGAGGCCACATTGGCGTTATATATTCAAACAATTATTTATTAAAGGATAAGTGCACTGTAAAATCAAGATACCGTATATTCTCAAGTATAAGTCGAATTTTTCAGGCTTTAAAATTAGCCTGAAAACCTAACATCGACTTATACTCGGGTCAAGTCCTAATTAGATCCAAATTCTGCAATTGCGGATAGTAACCAGTAGGTGGCGCTGTGTTAACCTGCATAGAAAGTTACAGGAGCTGATCGCCTTTACGCTTCCTGTAGTCTGGTGCTGGACTCGCTCAGCACTGTCCACTGCTCATCTGGATGCTGTAAATCTGATGGGTCTCATCGTTGGGGCAAAAAACAGTTGCTAGTACAGTGCAAAGACAGCTTGAAACTACAACTCTCAGGTGATATTTTTAACTATTGGGGTCAGAGAGTCCTTTACTATATTGGGGCCAAGAGGGCCCTTTACTATATGGGGGTCAGAGTTCCCTTACTATATGGGGGTCAGGGGCCCTTTACTAATGGGGTCAGGAGAATTGTAAATGATGTTAGCTTAATTAAAGTTTACTGAACTTGCCACTCCACATGTTTGAAAGTCCAAGCAACAAAGCATGCTGGGAGTTGGTTTCCAAACATCTGGAGTGCCAAGGAATTGGAGGTTACTGGTACTGGATTTGGTATTACTATATGGGAATCATGTATGGGAATTCTGCTGTCCATTTAAAGGGCAACTAAAGCCTAAAAACAACACAGAATCAGAAGGCATAGTAGTGGTGATAATTTCTACCTCGACTTCAATCAGTTTTTACAAATTTTCAGGTAAAAATAGGGACATTGACTATTATACTCGGATCGACTTATTCTCGAGTATATACAGTATGCCATTTGGAGCTGCAGCTTTAAAAATACAGTTGCCATATTTTTTTACCTATGCCCCTCCAGAGCCTAGCTTGTGCCTTGGAACTTGCTGACATATTGTTACTGGTTTGCTGAATGTTAAGCTCCGCCCCTCTGAGATTTCCTCTGCTTTCTCCTGCTTGAGCCTCAAACAGTAATGCTTGTGAGTTCAGTGCACACGCACATGCACGGAACTCACAGGCATTACTGTTTGAGGCTCAAGCAGGAGAGTGCACGGAACTCACCGCATTACATTGAGGCTCAAGCAGGAGAAGCAGAGGAAATCTCAGAGTGGCGGAGATTAACATTCAGCAAACCGAGTAATAAGATGTCAGCAACTTTCAAGGCACAAAGCTAGGCTCTGGAGAGACATAGGTAAAAAAATATGGCAACGGTATTTTTAAAGCTGCAGCTTCCAAATGAACTAACTTGATTTACAGTCCACTTATCCTTAAGGTGCTGAAAACCATACACACACAACGTTTCGGGGAGTCTAAGCCCCTTCCTCCACTTAATGTTGTGGCACGGATTACAGGGGGTGCACCTTTTACTCTACCAGTCCAAGACTCCACAAGTCTTTTATACTAAATGTACACTACCCATAATAACCTCTCTGGACACAACCAACCCATTAAAACTATTAGTATAATATAGTAAAGTATAGCATAGTATAGCATAGTATTTGAGGTTGAGTAAAGACATATGTCCATCCAGTCCAACCCATCTCACAATATCCTCATTTCCTGCCTAACTGTTGATCCAGAGGAAGGCCAAAAAAACCCCCACCAAATTTAAGAAGGGGGGAAAAATTCCTTTCTGACTCCAAGTGGCAATAGAAAATTCCCTGGATCAACTCTACTTTATATATCAATACCAGTAACCTGCAACATTCCTTGTTTGCAGAAACTCATCCAGCTTTTTTTTTTAAATCTGACCAATGAACCTGCCATAACAACGTCCACTGGAAGACAGTTCCATAGCTTTATCGTTCTCACAGTGAAAAACCCTTTCCGAACTTGAAGCCTAAACCTTTTTCTCAAGTTTAAGGGATGTCCTCGTGCCTCTGACATGTTCTATTGGTCAACAATGGTGTATGGCCAATTAATGTATTAATACACAGTAATCATATCCCCACGCAAGCGCCTTTTTCCAGCATACATAATTGTTACTTATCTAGTCTCTCTCATATTCAAGCTCCCCCAATACCCTTATTAATTTAGTTGCCTTTCTCTGAACCCTTTTCATTTCAAAGATGTCCCTTTGTACACATGATTCAAAATTGCACTGCATATTCCAAATGAGGCCTTACCAATGCTTTGTAAAGAGGGAGAATAACCTTTCCTCCCTTGAATCCATACCTCTCTTTATACAAGACAATGCCATGCTGGCTCAGGTGTTGCCGCCTAGCACTGCTTGCTACCTTTAAGTTTGTTTTCCACCAAAACGCCAAGATCCCTTTCCCACAGGGATTCACTTAACACAAGCCATTTATAGTATAAACAGCACAAGGATTTTTAAGTCCAAAATGCATCACCTTACATTTATCAACATTGAATCTCATCTGCCACTTAGCAGCCCGGTGGGCAACCTATCTAGATCCCCCTGCAACTATTGCACATCCTCTGAAGTTTAAATGGTGGACAAAGTTTTGTGTCGTCAGCAAACACAGAAACCTTGCTGACAATACCCATTTCCAAATCATTAATAAACAGATTAAATAGAAACGGCCCCAACACAGAACCCTGTGGCACCCCACTTAGCACTTTAGTCCATAATGATGAAGCCCTATTAACAACTAATCTCTGACTCCTATTCATTAACCAATTTTCTATCATGTACAAATGTGACTCCAAGACCAAAAGACCTCTTAACAGTAGTCGTCTATGGGGGACTGTATCAAAAGCCTTTGCAAAATCCAAGTAAACTACATCTACTGCTATGCCAGGGTCTAAATTTTTTTTACTTTTCCATATAAAAGCCAAGCAAGTTAGTTTGACAAGATCTATTCCTCCTAAATCCATGCTGGTTACTACTATAATATCAGTCCTTGTAACATAACTAGAACATGTTCCCTTATAAACGTCCAGGATCTTCCCCACCACTGAAGTTAAACTTACAGGCCTGTAATTACCGGCTTGTGAACGACTACCCTTTTTGAATATTGGAATAACATCAGCCTTTTTCCATCCAGAGGCACACAACTGGACATGAGGGAATCTGCAAAAATAAGAAACCATGGGCTAGATAAAATCTGCAAAAATAAGAAACAATGGCCTAGATGAAACTAAATTTATTAAACAAGATCAGAAAATTAAATCTAATGTTCCTTAATAAATTTTACAACTCCTACCTGTTCGATTGCTTTATTCACAACTTTAAAACTAGCAGCATTGTGGAGGAATAATCATTTAATCTGCAGTGTAGGTCACGACAGAATTAATAGTTGTATGTGCCCAGTGAGTCTCTAACTACCCCTTTTGTTTTTCATTGCAAAGCTGTACTGTTGGATCTTCCCATGACCTCCCTATAAACAAAAAAATGAAGAAGTATTCATTGTAAGGGGGGTGTGGTGCAGGTACTGTACCAAACCAGGGAAATAAAAAAAATCTTTACAATGTTATTGCTTCAGAGGTAAATGTTACCACTAGATTTAAAAAAATCTTTTCAGGCTTGTTTATATTTTAGCATTATTTCCCCTTTAAAAACAATATCTTGGACTCGATCGCCATTTTACATCTTGCTGTTATACTTTATTTTGTGAAATTTTTGTTTAGGACGATTGATTGTGTACAATAAGCACAGTTCAATAATACATTTCCAAGGATGTGTGAGTAACAGAAATCAAATGTAGTGGTATACACCCATACAGCACAATTCAAATTTAAGTTATTGGACTAAAAATACAAAGGGTAGTGCATATAAATAGCAGTATAAATTTATATCTCCAAGGCATTGGGAAGAAAAGAAAAGATACCAAATGGTGAAAGAGTAGGGTAGTAAGCAATATACTTTTGATATCCAAGGCATTGGGAGCGCAACAGGAACCAAAAAGATGATGTGTACACAGTTTATTTATTTGTTCATTTGACATTTTTTTTTAATAAAACATTTCCAGATATCAAAGAAAGATTCACAATGTTTTCTCTTGAATGTTTAATTCCATGTCCAATTTTTCTTTGTGGAGAATTGGATGAGTTCCTGTGTTACTTCCAGAGAGAAGGAGGTGAGGGTTCAGCCAGTGCCGCATAAAATTCTTTTACTGTAAGGTGATTAAATGCAGAAATCTGTTCTGAGCCTTTTATCCTGAGTTGAGTACCTGTGTCGCCCTCACGATGGGAGTATGAAACAAATAGAGCAGTGGGTATATAGAGAAATATATGTTACAGATTTCATAGCGTATTGAGACATGAATTTGGAAATTAGAGGGCATTCTACATGTAATAGGTTGCTTTTTGGGTTTTTTTGCTGTTAACTTGATAACTAATGTGTAACTAAATTGAGGTTAAATTTTGCTTTGCCGGGCCTGCACGCATTAATGGAGACAGAAACCCGATGCACAAAAGCAAACCGTTAAGGCGAAAATAAATGATGATCTTTCAATCGAGTCATTAGAAATGACCTTCCTAGTTTCCGCAATTCAGTAAGTTCACTGTGATTGCTGCATGCCAGGACCAGAAGGTAAGTTTTACATCTCCTAGTAGCTCTTGTATGGTGGAAATGTAACTGTAAACACCAGATGGATGGTCTCATTCTATACAAGTACACAAAATATCTAGAATTCACTGTGTTGTTATAGGTATTACTAGTAATATTTTTATTCTGTTTCAACAAATACGTTTTCTGGCCCAAGGCATCTCTGACTTGGAACCAGAAATGATCTAATGGCATTGCCAATTGAACAGGCCTTGCAAACATGCTGTTTGGGAATCATTGTATGAACAAGTATTTAAAGTTCTTTCTGACACTGAATCCAACACGACTCTTTCAAACTGCACAGCTCTTGGATTGATAGCAGAACCCTGTGTGGTAACTGTCAGTCTATATGGATGGGAGAAACACCACTAAATTTTACACCATGTTAATTATTTTTGTGCCTGCGGTTATGTCAATGGGTATGCGGATTTAAAGTCATGACTTTTACTGCTGTGTGAATAAAATCTGCTCACATTCGTTTGTGTAGTCAGCCTTCCAGTTGAATGTGCATTGGGTGGATTAAAAGATTTGTTAACAAACCTTTATTTCTTTGGTTCCCACTTTTTCTTTGATAAATCTAAACATTTGTTTGGAGGAAAGATGCCAACACGGTTACGCAATAACTGAGGCAAAAAATAGAGATGTACATGGCAAACACCCACACCACCACTGAGACCTTGCATGCTCGTATAGAATGTGATGGGAAAATAAAATAAAAACTACTATGTGTTTTATGGGTTAGGTTATGTCTCTGCATGACTATTTGTGCGTAATAGTATGTGTGTGTTTATTTCATTGGTTTGATTAAATCGGAAAAAAAGCAAGTGAAATGGAACTGGGCAATAGATGTGAGGGAGGAATGGAGACAAAACTGGGGTGGAGGAGAATTAAGAATACAGAAAAGGAAAAGAGTGACGTTGAAGAGTGAAAAAAGTCAAGGGCATGTTCACAACAATATACACATACACTAAGCACCCCCTACCCTATTTTGATTGGGGGGGGGGGGTGGTTACCATTCTCCCCAGCATCCTAAATAAAGAGATATCTTACCTTGAAGTCCTCTCGGTGCTTTTGAGCCCTATGTGAGCTTGATAGCCGTTAAGCTCCTGTCTTGTGCATTGCAGTAATTCCTGTGACATCAATATCAGGGTCTTTACTACAACTGGCACCTTGGAAAGGCTGGGAAAGTGCTATTTTCTTTTTTTTTTCATTGACTATAATCTACATGCACATAGATTCTGTGCATTAAGAATGTTTCCAAAGTACAGAGAGATATACATCTATATATATATATTTTTTAATTAAGAAAAATGGAGCATATTATAAAAAATCGCTATTTTACCATTTCGCTATTGCATGGCAACATAATGGCAAGATCCAATTTTTACATATTTATAAAACGCTCATTTTCGATTTCACGAGGGAAAGGTATCGCTGCGGCAATTGGGGCGGTAATATAAACGATGTGTGCTGATAACTTCACCTTATTAATTGTGTTAGTTGGTATCGCAGCAAAAGAGAATGCTTTAGCTTCAGCGATTACCAGACCAGGGCTGCACTAATGTATATGTTGAATTTAGAGCATATTATAAAGCAGAGTAGGTATAATTTCAGAGTATTTTGACATTTTATTTAAATTATTATAAACTAGGTGACATTTTGCCTTTTTGTCACTTTTCTGCCTTTTTTGATTTTTTGCACTTTTACCAGAATTTTGCCAAATTGTTTTTTTTAATTACTGGAATGTTCCATTAACATGACTATTTCTTACACAGCATAGGTATGTTCCCATTTAATGGAAATGGTGGGATAAGCTAGTGCAGTTTCGAAAATAAGCAATACTAACAAAGATGGGTGTGTCAGTGTGTATTAAACAACAGGACACGACTTTGAAAAGCATCAGGGCAAAACACATTTCAGCATTATTAATGCTACTTTTTGCCACATAATTTAATAATTTAATTTTTTATTTTATAATAATAAAAATTTTTAATAACTATGCCGAAAAAAATGTTAAAAATTTTAAAAAATGTGGTGAAGTTGGTGGAAAATATAACTTTATTGGTAAATAAAGAAATCGGAAACTTAAAGAGCGATCTTAGGTAAATCGCAGATCGTATTACAGTAAATGATGGAGAATAGCCTAACAGCCTCTGGTTACTTATTAGTATTGAGAGGTGAGTATTGTCGACAAAAGTCTTGTGTGCTGACGAAACAAACCTTTGTGAACTGTTAAAACTTCGAGGATGTGCAATCGTGCAAGGGGATCTAGATAGATTGCACATGGGCTGCTAAGTGGCGAGTAGATATCAATGTTGATAAATGTAAGGTGATGCATTTTAGACTTTGTTTTACAACCTCACTGAAATGATCAGCTTTATAAATATGGTGAAAATAGCAATCTTTGCTATTGCACCCTAATGTTAAGGGTACTTTCACTTCTACTACTTCAGAGAAACAGATGCAGAGCACAGAACAGCGTAGGTCTTTTTATATTTCTTTTTTCTCATGTACTGTAGATGCACAGTTAGTTTTGTGTCATAGCAGGTCTTGTCCATGTTTTTAGGTTGCATGGTGATATACAGACAGTCCCCGGGTTAAAACATAGCAATGGAAGGGCATAGGGCAAATGTGTACTGTCGGAATGGGGGTCTGAAGTTGACTGCAAGGGCTAGGCCACACTGCTCCGTTTTCCTACATGCTAACGATCACCATTTTAATCCGTTAGCACGTAAGAATCGCAGAGCAGTGCATGTTAATGCAGGTGGCCACATTACATGCATTGCTCTGTGACCCGTTTTGTAACGTATGTGATTGTGCTTGTACAGCACAAGTGGACATAATGTGTGTGAAATGTGCACCAACGAACATGCGCTTCTTATGCACATTGCAATCCGGCACAGTGTGGCCACAGCCTTTGGTTGGCTTGATGGGTAGGCTAAAAAGTCTAGACAGATGTATGTGTATTCAAACTTCAATATATATCAACATTTTGTACAATAATGTGCATAAAATATGGATAACTACAATATTAAAAACACAAAAAAAGTCTAATAAAGTCTGAGTACCACTAGTCTAAATAGATAAAATATTTAAACAGCTGGATTGTGTTAAATCAATTTTAAAAAATTGCTAACTTCATTACATTACTAGAATACACTTACGTTGGAATGCCTGCACGAGCTAGTACTTCAGCCTTCATAGCATACAGCCGGTCGCTTTTACTGACACCCAGCTTTATTTTCACTCTATCATGCAGATTATTTTCAAAGAAGAACCCATTGTGGATAACAAATTCAGCATTTGACCGTGTGCCATAAAAAATATAAATCTAAAACAGAAGATGAAGAAATAAAAAACATAAATAAAGCTACAAATTAAAGTTTTCAATACATTTTGTGCACTGCTCCTGTTCTGGAGTTTAAGTCACACTAACCGATGTTATATCTGTTACCGTGACTTAAAACTACTTCATTGTGGTGGCTGCATGGAAGTTAGCCATACAGCCGCCGCAAGCAATGTTATATGCTGAAAGTGGCATTCTATTGCACCTCATTAAACACCAGCACATAGCTTGCGTTAAAAGTGCCAAAATAGATTCCGCCACTTAGCTATGCACCAAAAGCCACTTTCGGCATATAACATCTCCGGCAACTTTGCATATCTCTGTGTATCGCCATGCTAGTGTGTGCTTTATAATGTGCGATCTGATTGCACGTTAAAATGTAAGTAGTGTGGATTGTAAAATCCACAATTAAAAATCTATTTTATTATCAACATATTCATGTCAGCCGTGATTTTTACAAACTGGCACATTTAACAGCAGGTTAATATATGAGCCCCTGACTGCCTCATCCAAAGTCACCAGGGCCTTAAATCTATCAGAGGATTTCAACACAACATATTAATTTGGCTGTAATCTAGCCCAATATTGCTAAATTTCTATCACCCCAACACCTACCAGCCCTCCATGTTGCTCAGTGGTTAACACCAATGCCATGCACAACTGCAAGGAGTTTGTATGTTCTCCCTGTGCTTGTGTGGGTTTCCTCCGGGCACTCCGGTTCCCCACACAAGTATAAAGACATACTGATAGGTTGTATGCGTCAAATAAATGTGCTTAGATTGTAAGTTCTTCGAAGCAGGGCCTGATGTGTATGTATCTACGTAATTGTAAAGAGCTATGGAAGATGTTGGTGCTATAAAAATCCACAATAATAATAATAAAACTACCACTGTCAGATTGTTCATTAACCATTAGAGATTTTTAAAGGGGCAAGGGTCAACATTTATGCTAGCAGCTTATTAACATGATCCACTTCCAAAATCATTACCCAAAACAGTGGATCAGATGACAATTTTAGCTTTTGGTCTAAAAAGACCAAAATGGAGCAGTATTAATTCTAATTTTACAATACAATTGTTTCCGAGTAGCGAGTGCTTTTTTAGGTTTGTTGAGCCAATGGGGCTGATGCAACAAGTTTGCACAAGTTTGAAAGTGCTATTATTCTGCAGCAACCAATCAGATGTTAGCTTTTTACTGGGTCCCTGCTATTAGAGAACCTAGTAGGAAAGTTATTTACACAAAATGCTTCTGTCTTTCAGCAACAAACACTCTCACTTTTTATTTTACAACAGCATATAATCAATTTAAAGAGTATTCTTACCTGTTCCCCAAACTTAAAGTCCTGCAAAGCTACACACTCACAACGGTCATCTTCTAAATTGTAACCGGTAGTTATCTAACCAAGGAAAAAAAGTAATGAATAAAGATTTGAACTCATTAGATACGGTTTTACCTGAAGCAAGTTTGTCTCTTTAGACTGCATAAAAAATTAATGAAAATCATTCAATAAGCTGCACTGTTTCACCTGACATGACAGGTTTGGAACTGAATATTTTATGAAATCTAGTGAGGATAATAAACACCCAGGACTCAGAGTGGGAAAACTGTAGGCTCATTCCACACCTGCTTTCTGATGATGTTCTAAGAGCAACTTTATTTAAGACTCAAAAATGTCAGACAGTTACCACAGAGCTGCAGCCAACAGTACAAACAATGCTTATAGATTATACAGTCTTCTAAATAATCAGCACCGTTTAGATAAATATATGAAAACTGCTAAATGTGAAGTATAAATCATTTTTATCCTTAATTCTGATTTTTCATTTCAGAAGTATCTCCTATCTCCCCCAAAAATGATACATTTTGCATTTAAAGGACTGCATAAAAAAACACTTACCAAGCCATTGGTGTGATTACACATATCCCATAATGGGATCAATGCCAAAGTAACTCTTGATCCATCCTCTGTTGGAATCTGATTTTGCCTTGTCATGACAGAAGAAACTGCCCATCTGTATCAGAATATGTGTTTAAAAGAAGCATTAACACTGACAACATTTTTTTTTTTTTTGGTAAACAAAGCACGTCAGTCAGCTTTGGTTTAATTAAATCTGTCAAGCCACACACAGCATACAGCCTTCCAACTGTCAACTCTGTCACCATTCCAGCTACATTAAACTACTCACAGAAGAATAGTTTTTGAGAGCAAGGACCTTGATTGACAGCGGAAATATAACAATTTTAGACTGGCTATCTAAGAAATAGGGGGCAGATCAACAAAAATGACACGTGGTGGTTGGGAAGAATTATAGTTTCCAGTTATGGTCAATTTAAAATAACCTATTTTTCAGTAAATATGCCCTTTAAAATCAGCTGTGAGAAAATCCATTTTTTGGGATTTAACCAACATGTCGCAAATGCGATTTGAATCACGTTTAGATTTACCCAGAGCGATAGCAGCTCTGGGTAAATAATCCTGTATGTATCTAACGTTTTAACAGGCTGCTTTTTGCTTCAGTAGACAAATATAATGAAGCACCACTACAACTGGGTAAACCCATGCGAACCACTACAACTGGGTAAACCCATGCGATTCTGCACCTGATCACAGGCAAATGGCCGTAGCGGACAATATAGGACGTCTGTGGTCATTGGGTCAGACGGCATTGTTGGTCCAACCACGGTTATAAACAAATAATGCACAACAGAGTGACCCCACACCTACAATTATCAACCAAAACAGAAGATTATACATCTGCGGTCACATGCACACATCTTGCATGTGTGCTCCCAGCTTTAAAGGGCATGTCCACCCCCAAAACTATAATCCCCCCAACTACTGGCCCCATCATGTAGTGTAGTTTAATCCTTACCTCACATCCCAGCTCATATGGTTCTCCTGTAGTCCCCCCCAAAGTCCCAAAAACACTGCCCACCAGGAGGATAGCAGAGTCCATATAGGACTCTGCCTCCTCCTGGCCTCCGGAGAAGTTTGGCATGCGTACTGCAGCCCTTCTCCCCCTCCCTCTCAGGATTCCCTCCCCCTAGCATAAATCCCTATATATAGTATTGCCCCTGCCAGCCCAGCCCCAACCGCTATATTTATATGTTTAGAAAGCTCCCAAAACTTTACTTACCTCTCCATCTTTCCTCCGCCGAAATGAGCTGCCGGCAGCCACGTGCGTGATTGGCTGCCTCTCAGCCACACAGACGCGACTGCCGGTCCCGCCCTCTGCTTGCATTCTCCGCAAGCAGAGAGCCGGGAGCGCGGCGGAGGAAAGAGGGAGGTAAGTAGAGTTTGGGGAGCTTTCTAAACATATAAATATAGCGGTTGGGCTGGGCTGGCAGGGGAATCTTGTATTAAAAAATTATTTTAGGGTGGACATACCCTTTAAGGGTAACTGTAGTCTCCATATGGCCCTCTGTTCAAAAGAGATATCGCATACCTTAGCTTATGTTATAGGAACTGGCCACTGAAAAACAACTTTGCCTCATCTGTAAATGACTTCATGTAAGTAGCACTTACTCTGATGTGTGTTGTGTTGCTGCATGATTTTAATCTAGTATTTGTTGTGCTCAAACTCAGTCCCTCAGTCCCCCAGCCCCCTGCCAGACTATCTTACTCTCTGTGGGGGCAAGCATGCTCAGTAATCCCTATGAGGCAGCATTGGAAAAGGGAATTTCCCAACATGCAGTTCACATACCAACTGTCGCCATTCCAGCTACAGCAAAACTATATATAACAAAGAGTTTATGATATAATATGGCACTTGATGGACAGCTGAAATGTAAGATGTTTCATACTGGATATCTAAAGAAATAGGTGACAGATCAACAAAAAAATGGTACATAATAGTTGGGAGTAATTTGTTTCCAGTAATTGGCAATTAAAAAAAAATCCCAGTGTACTATACTTTAAGCTTTCTGGTCTGCCCTGACTCTCTAAAAGCTCATACACATGTGCGATTGCACTATGTGTAGCATGTCCTTTCAGCCAATGATCATTCCATGATAATCTGCACGGCGAATCGGGAAAAGAGCCATTACCAAAAGGCCAATTTAGATGACAAAGCAGCCATTTGCATATAATAATACACCCTTTCACCTGTCCATAGGTGGACAGTTTCTCATTTGTGACATCAATAAGATTTTCACTAGATAGGCAGTCTAGAGACTCTCAGCCCCCCTGCACAGGAGGATACAGAGTAGCTTAAGGTGGCCATACACCAGCACAATATTACTTTCCCCGACCGACCGCTCACGCGAAGTTCCTGCATCCTGCCGAACCACCTCTCCCGATCTTATATACGACCGACATGTGATCGCAAAATCCCATTCATTTTGCGATCGCATGTCGGTCGTATATAAGATCGGGAGAGGTGTTCCGGCAGGATCGCAGGAACGTCGCGTGAGCGGTCGGTCGGGTAAGTAATATCGTGCTGGTGTATGGCCAGCTTTATTGGACAGTTTGTTGATTAATACTTGGGCATACCTGTTAGAGATGGGGAATAAAGTATAAACTGGCTATTCATTAAATAATTAAAAATCAACAAGTAAATACCATTTGGAAATCTACTTAAGAGCACACCCTGGACATTAAAAGGTCCAGGGTATGCACACAGTAGATTATCTTAAGGGTATGTCCACCCCATAAACTGATTTTTAATATGCTGCTGCCCCATGTCCCCCAGCCCCAACCGCATAAATATTTTTTTCAAAAGCCCCCCAACTCTTATTACCTCCCCTCGTTCCTCCTCCTCCCTCCGCCGACTGCCGGCCCTCTGCTTGCGAGAATGCAGCAGAGGGCGGGACCGGCATCGCGTCTGTGATTGGCTGAGCGGCAGCCAATCACGGACGCGCTGCCGGTCATTCAGTGCAGCGAGAAAGCAGAGAGGTAATAAGAGTTTGGGGGCTTTTTGAAAAAAAATATGCGGTTGGGGCTGGGGGACATGGGGGAGCAGCATATTAAGGGGGTTTTGCGCTAGGGGAGGGATAGTAGAATGGAAGGGAGAGGGAGGGAGGGGGAGGAGGGGGGGAAAGGACTGCAGTGCGCATGGCAATATCTACCGAGGCAAGATAGCAGGCAGAGCCCTGCATCCTCCTGGTGGTTAGTTTGGGACATTGGGGGGGGGGGGGGTTACAGGAGAACCCTATGGAGCTGGGATGTGAGGTAGGATTAAACTACACTACATGGTGGGGCCATTAGTTGGGGGATTATAGTTTTGGGGGTGGACATGCCCTTTAACAAAACACAGCAAGATGTATATTAACATTAGTGCATAAAGGATTCCTACAATAACTTGGTCAGTTTAACTTTAAGATACAGAAAGATGTTTTGAAATTTGCACTTTGCGTTTAAGCATGTTAAAGAATTCAAGTGAAGGTATAACTTACTATTCTGCACAAAAGTGCACCATTTTGTCATATCAATTGCCTCTGCCTTATCAGACCAATATAAACTCCCTTCAACAATTACCTCCCCATTGCCAGTAGCTATCCTTAGGCCTGACAGCATGTATAAAAACACTTCATTCTACATACCTAATATATCTCCTGCAGCTAGATTCATTAAATTCTGATCTAGAGAAAATAGTGGTTATTACTAGGAGAGGATTTGCAGACATTTCATGGCTTCAGGGAAAGTAGAAGCTCCCACAAGCAATTATCTGTACAGAAATTCTGTCCATTCCTCTCCAGGCTTGGAATTCACCTTTCACAATTATCTGCCCAGCATAAAATTATTTTCTCATGCACAAAGCCAAATCTGCACAATGGTTTTTATGCATTGGTCAAATCTAATGAGAAGACTGCTTGTGAAGGTTTCCTTCATATCCAGGTCATGGTATATCTGTTGTATTCAATTAGATCAACTGGACTTGTTTAGTTCTTTCGCTATCATCCAATTCAAAATGACTTGTACAAGAATCTTTGGCAATTATGCACCCTGGAAAATCCCAATTAGCATATCACAGCCAAGTGTTTAAGGGTGTGATTGGATAGTGGCTAAGAGGTGTTATAGGAACGCCCAGAGTAAGGTGTCAAAACAGCATTGTACATGGCAGACAGTTGGTGTCGAACCCCCCCACCACCCCTATTTAGGCTTGGTTTCTTATTTTCCATAAATGGCCTACTTAACACCTCTCTTGAACCAGTCACGTTCCTTTTTCCAATGTTAACATTACATCTCTTCAAAGGTATGTCCTCTGCAACAAGCGTGCCTTCCTATTGGCCTCGTCGCCGACGGGAGGAGGGGGCGGAGCCTACAGAGCAGCGTTGCTGCAACACGCTGCTGAAGGTTTTGTGAATCCCGGGGTGGGACCTAGCGGTTCAGGTCCTCACCCTGGGTAAAAGTTACTACATGAAGATCTGTAGCGAGGGAAGGTGAGTATAATTGTCCTTTAAGATGCGGTACATGGCTGAGTCCTGACCCGAGTAATTGGCTCTTTTGTGCTGGGCCATACGTTGATGCAGTTGCTGTTTGGTCTCCCCCACATACAAATCAGAGCTCATTCTTCACTGCACTGCACATATATGGGTCGCTTTTCTTGTGTTTTCGGTATTGGGCCTTTTGGATGTACCAATTGGTTGCCTCAGTGTATTGTCCAGTTTAAAGCAACAGGGATACGGTGTTTTTTGAAAATTCTTCTTAATTACCGAACACAAAGAAAAGCGATATCATATACGCACTGCAGTGCAGTGAAGAATGCTCTGATTTGTATGTGGGGGAGACCAAACAGCAACTGCATCAACGTATGGCCCAGCACACCCTTAACACTTTGGCTGTGATATGCTAATTGGGATTTTCCAGGGTACATAATTGCCAAAGATTCTTGTCATTCTGAATTGAGAAAGCCAGTCGGATGACCAGCGAAACATCTTCAAGAACTAAAACTTCAAGTCCGTTGATCTAATTGAATACAACAGATAATGAGAAGACTGTTTTCTGTTTGTGCAGCGCTTGTTCTTATCCACCATTGTATTTCCTGTGCCATGCTATTAAATTCTGGTATTCGATAAAGAATCCTTGACATTTGCAGTGACGGAAAAGGTCTGGCACTACCACCGCATTCTGTTTATACCCCCAATATTTAATTTCACACAACTTCCCCAAACTAAAGAATGCACCAATCTCTCCAATTTAATATATAATCACCACAAGCTTTTTGTGAACAGTATATAGTTTTTATTCAATTATATTAAAATTAAATGTTAAAATTAAATTTCTAATGCTATCTAGTATTGACTTCCCTAACACCAGACTTCCAATACACTGAATGTCTGGCAATACATATCTTCAGCTATCGGGGTGCCCTTTTCATGATGCAAGTTCCCCCTTGATGCACCCACTGTCAGCCATACTTCTTCATCACTAGCTGTCAGGAAGTGAGTGAGACTTGGCAAGAATGGGTTAACTATTGGTATTAGTTCTTGCAAAGGACCAATAAAAATGCCATTCCACCCTGGAACAGTCCTATTGTTTATATTATGATAATTAAGCATGGAACCAGATCTTCTTTTTCAGACAATGTGGGGCCGAACAGTGTATCTGGAATTCTCTTCAGCTAGGGGTCTGTGGGGTACCTTAAGAGGTAATTTTAAGGACAACCACATGGAAAATAAATGTATTTTGGTATTGGAATATGTAAGACAGAACCCAATATTATATTTGTGAATGGGAAAGTAGCCTATTAAAATGATACCCAACATGGAGACCTTATTTCCTTGCCAAGGCGAGTTACTAATATCTTGGTAAATAGGTATTACGCGCAGGTCATGTTTGGTATTGGAGGAATTGAATAATACAGGAGAGGAATATGTGGTCAATATCCCAATACAATGTACATATCTACATTTATATGGAGTCTCCCTAACTGAGGGGGAATGAATGCTTTTGGCTAGTCGTAAATCTGACATTCCTAGACACATACCAGGAGGGGGAAGGTTCAACAAGGGGTTTAAAAATCCTTGTAGCCCCTATAACTTTGTTCATACTGAGGGGACATGGTAAAACTGTGTGTATGGACCCGATGTTTCTTCCCACCCCGGGATACAGGCTTTCTTCTAGTGAGTAGGGTCTGTAAATATTTTTAGCCTTTTTATTTTATAGAACTGTTGTTCCTATTGTATGTCATTTTATTAAACATCATTTTCTTTTATTTTTGTATTATATGCACTGTCCACCTTTTGGAATATTAAATCTAAATTTAATAAGTTTTGTCTTGATGCTCTAAAGAACTCAGTTGGCCTCTGATAAGTTTATATGTGGTTGAATAGAATGTTTTGCAGTGTAAATGCTAATTAACTCTGTGACTGCTTGTGGAGGACTGATGCTAATTAACCAGTTTTTTGCTGGAGTGAATGGTGTAGTGTTAACCATTTAGCTGCCAGGACAGGGGTGTGCATGGTCAGTGAGAGTCAAGAGTGTTTTTGGGGCGTTTTTTAAGGCCATAACTTAAAGTGGTGGCAGTTTGTACCGATTGATGGTCAGATCACGTGCCCAGCGAACTGGCATTCGTGACAAATTCTTCCAGTTCAGTTAAATGCCCATCCAATCCATCCCATTGCACCCTTTTTCCTAACTTAAGTTAAATACCACATATGCAAGACTTATTGTATGTTATGTGACTTGCATACAATTGACTTTCTCAACCTCCCCATACTGTTTATGGAAATCAATCATTTGGTTGTATATACATCACTATGATCACCATCACTTTCCTTAACTAAAGCAGTCAATTGATATTCACACAGCTGACAATTATTTCACACATAAATCTGTTGGATCTGATTGGATTTGTAATTACTAGCCAAATATGTACCCATCTTTAGGGAAGTATAGGATTTCCTAGTTTGACACCTTTTAAGGCTACAGATTTGCCAGAGAACCTTTGCAATATTCTCCTTCCTATTATTTATTTTTTGTGAAACTGCTCATACTGTGATTAATAATCTACCATGTGCTAAAAAATTGTACAATAGGACTTAAAAGTACAACTACACTCTAAAGCCTCGAGAATAGTGCATGAGGCAAAAACTCCAAGTGGGTGACATGGTTGTGACGAACTGGCATTTCAGCTGATAATCGCACGTGGGTATCAGTTTGGTTGGGCGTTGTTCATTGATCTGCCAGGTCAGACGACCGACTGAACTACACACTCGACTATTGACTGAAACAGGTGTCTCCCACTCAGCCTACAAAGCAATAACCATAGAAGAGATATAAAGGCTTTTAAAACAATAGCAGCAAGCAAAACTCTTGCTAGCCTTTGCAGCAATGTATGTGGGTTAAAGATGGCATTAGCAATGCTGCAGAAAGTCTTACAAGTAATGCAATACCTTAAAGACAGAATGGGTGAGTTTTTAGGGTGAACATTAACAAAACAGTATGTTTTTAAGAAGCAGGTTTATTGCATTACTTTGAAAGTGTTTTATAAAGCACCATTTGGACAGGGCTGTAACCTGCTATTCACCAAAGCAGAAAAATAAAATTAAAATTTAGGCTTTTGCTCTTTGCTCCAAAACAGCCATGTTGTCAGACCTTACTTACATAACCCCGATTTTAAGAATCGAGGCTTTGTTCACTATGCCCATATGTTTTGGTTAGTAAGTAGGTCTAGGTTTTTTATCCAAAAAAGATTTGCTGCAAAATGAGACAAAAGCCAAGCCTAAAAATACAAAACAAAATAGAAAAAAAAATTCAAAGCCCTATTCTGCACTCAAGAGCTTATTTACTCAGAACAGTATACACAGGAATGCAGACAAACATTAAAACAGTTCAAGTGATACCAACACAATCACATTCAGCAGCTGTTGTTAGAAAGCATAGGACTACCATTCATTGTTAAGTAAATTCCACCTCATGTATTAAGAGCTGCAGCAATCCAACCTATTCACCAGCAGTTAGTTTGCCCATACCATTAGTGTTGCAATTTAGGCAAAAAATAATACAAACAAGGAATAATTAGGTAAGTAGTTTATTTACATCCATAATACTGGAAAACAGAGTAAAAATAATGACGTAAAGGGCAAAAATGGGTCTGGTGGATTATTATTATTTTTCATTTTTTATTAATTTACATAAGCCTCACTCACCCTTTGCCCTTAATTAAATGCTGAATACAGTATCTGGTTTATATTTTCTAGAAGTTTCTCCCTTTTAATAAATCCAACTAATAAACATAGATAATTCCGTTTTCCCCCCAAAATCCTTTCATTCTGCTACCAAATAAAAATACAAACTATGAAAATGTACAAAATGCGTTTTTTTTAGTAACTAGTCTTATTGTAATCTACGCGGAGAGTGTTCTTCCTGATCATAAAAATCAACACAGATTGTCAAATGATAAAAACCCAAGCTAAAGAAATGAAGTGCCATTGGAAAAATGCCTCCTTAGAACAAATACTACAGAGCAACTGAAATCAAGAAGAATAAGTGATTATTGAAGTCCATTTGCTTTAACAAATAACTGGTCCCAAGTGAGAATATCATAATAAGTCATTTTTTATAATGTAAGTATTTCAGAGGTTAGGCTCATCATAATCTTGCATGTATGTCCTCCTTATGATTAACGTACAGTACAACATATTTTTGTATTTTCTATTTTTTGCAAAAGTTCCCCCCCCCCCCTTTTTTTTTGTTGGGGAGGGGGGGGTGTTATGGTTCCCATTTTAAGTCAACATGCATGGTTGAAAAATGTAAATTCTGATACAAAAAAAAAAAAATTATGAAGATTTGATATAGAACCCTTTTATAAGTGTTACACACTGTGTCCACTGCAGGCAACAGTGATTGAAATACAAGATGCATCCCCCCATCCTATTACATCTTGACCTCTTGAGCCTCTGAGGATTAGCAAAGCCCGCGTTCTTTGAATAAAATTACCCATATTCATTTTTTTAAATCTGAATTTAAAATCACCCATATTAATATCAGGGCACACATTTCTTAGGCTGACACTACATTTACCTCATTTTTCACTACTTTATAAGGAAACTACAAATTTGCTACAATTATTTATCATAGATTAAGACTCCCACTTTCATTCGACCTGACTTTTTCCCCACAAACCAACTGTCAAGCCAGCACACAGCATACAGCCTTCCAACTGTCAAAACTCTGTCACCATTCCAGCTACATTAAAACTACTCACAGAAGAATAGTTTTTGAGAGCAAGGAACTTGATTGACAGCGGAAATATAACAAGTTTTAGACTGGCTATCTAAAGAAATAGGGGGCAGATCAACAAAAAATGACACAGTGGTGGTTGGGAAGAATTATAGTTTCCAGTTATGGTCAATTTAAAATAACCTATTTTTCAGTAAATATGCCCTTTAAAATCACGCTGTGAGAAAATCCATTTTTGGGATTTAACCAACAGTCGCAAATGCGATATTGAATCACGTTTAGATTTACCCAGAGCGATAGCAGCTCTGGGTAAATAATCCTGTATGTATCTACAGTTTTAACAGGCTGCTTTTTGCTTCAGTAGACAAATATAATGAAGCACCACTACAACTGGGTAAACCCATGCGAACCACTACAACTGGGTAAACCCATGCGATTCTGCACCTGATCACAGGCAAATGGCCGTAGCGGACAATAATAGGACGTCTGTGGTCATTGGGTCAGACGGCATTGGTGGTCCAACACGGTTATAAACAAATAATGCACAACAGAGTGACCCCACACCTACAATTATCAACCAAAACAGAAGATTATACATCTGCGGTCACATGCACACATCTTGCATGTGTGCTCCCAGCTTTAAAGGGCATGTCCACCCCAAAACATAATTCCCCCCAACTACTGGCCCCATCATGTAGTGTAGTTTAATCCTTACCTCAACATCCCAGCTCATATGGTTCTCTGTAGGCCCCCCAAAGTCCCAAAAACTGCCCACCAGGAGGATAGCAGAGTCCATATAGGACTCTGCCTCCTACCTGGCCTCCGGGAGAAGTTTGGCATGCGTACTGCAGCCTTCTCCCTCCCCCTTCCCAGGATTCCCTCCCCCTAGCAAATCCCTTAATATATAGTATTGCCCCTGCCAGCCCAGCCCCAACCGCTATATTTATATGTTTAGAAAGCCCGAAAAAACTTTACTTACCTCTCCTCTTTCCTCCGCCGAAATGAGCTGCCGGCAGCCACGTGCGTGATTGGCTGCCTCTCAGCCAATCACAGACGCGACTGCCGGTCCCGCCCCTCTGCTTGCATTTTCTCGCAAGCAGAGAGCCGGGAGCGCGGCGGAGGAAAGAGGGGAGGTAAGTAGAGTTTGGGGAGCTTTCTAAACATATAAATATAGCGGTTGGGGCTGGGCTGGCAGGGGGAATCTTGTATTAAAAAATTAATTTTAGGGTGGACATACCCTTTAAGGGTAACTGTAGTCTCCATAAGTGCCCTCTGTTCAAAAGAGATATCGCATACCTTAGCTTATGTTATAGGAACTGGCCACTGAAAAAACAACTTTGCCTCATCTGTAAATGACTTCATGTAAGTAGCACTTACTCTGATGTGTTTGTGTTGCTGCATGATTTTAATCTAGTATTTGTTGTGCTCAAACTCAGTCCCTCAGTCCCCCAGCCCCCTGCCAGACTATCTTACTCTCTGTGGGGGCAAGCATGCTCAGTAATCCCTATGAGGCAGCATTGGAAAAGGGAATTTCCCAACATGCAGTTCACATACCAACTGTCGCCATTCCAGCTACAGCAAAACTATATATAACAGAAGAGTTTATGATAATAATATGGCACTTGATGGACAGCTGAAATGTAAGATGTTTCATACTGGATATCTAAAGAAATAGGGTTGCCTACGGTAGATAGTTGCATGCGCCATGCAGGTCCTTCATTCCCCCCCTACCTACCCCTCCCTCCCTCTCCCTTCCATTCTACTATCCCTCCCCTAGCGCAAAACCCCCTTAATATGCTGCTCCCCCATGTCCCCCAGCCCCAACCGCATATTTTTTTTCAAAAAGCTCCCCAAACTCTTACTTACCTCTCTGCTTTCCTCGCTGCACTGAATGACCGGCAGCCGCGTCCGTGATTGGCTGCCGCTCAGCCAATCACAGACGCGACTGCCGGTCCCGCCCTCTGCTGCATTCTCGCAAGCAGAGGGCCGGCAGTGCGGCGGAGGAGGAGGAACGAGGGGAGGTAAGTAAGAGTTGGGGGGCTTTCTGAAAAAAATATTTATGCGGTTGGGGCGGGGGACATGGGGCAGCAGCATATTAAAAATCAGTTTATGGGGTGGACATACCCTTAAGCATATATCTACTGTGTGCATACCCTGGACCTTTTAATGTCCAGGGTGTGCTTTAAGTAGATTTCCAAATGGTATTTACTTGTTGATTTTTAATTATTTAAGAATAGCCAGTTTATACTTTATTTCCCCATCTCTAACAGGTATGCCCAAGTATAATCAACAAACTGTCCAATAAAGTGGCCATACACCAGCACGATATTATTACCCGACCGACCGCTCACGCGACGTTCCTGCGATCCTGCCGGAACCACCTCTCCCGATCTTATATACGACCGACATGCGATCGCAAAATGAATGGGATTTTGCGATCACATGTCGGTCGTATATAAGATCGGGAGAGGTGGTTCGGCAGGATCGCAGGAACTTCGCGTGAGCGGTCGGTCGGGGAAGTAATATTGTGCTGGTGTATGGCCACCTTAAGCTACTCTGTATCCTCCTGTGCAGGGGGGCTGAGAGTCTCTAGACTGCATCTAGTGAAAATCTTATTGATGTCACAAATGAGAAACTGTCCACCTATGGACAGGTGAAAGGGTGTGATTATTATATGCAAATGGCTGCTTTGTCATCTAAATTGGCCTTTTGGTAATGGCTCTTTTCCCGATTCGCCGTGCAGATTATCATGGAATGATCATTGGCTGAAAGGAATGCTACACATAGTGCAATCGCACATGTGTATGAGCTTTTAGAGAGTCAGGGCAGACCAGAAAGCTTAAAGTATATTGTACACTGGGATTTTTTTTTAATTGCCAATTACTGGAAACAAATACTCCCAACTATTATGTGACCATTTTTTTGTTGATCTGTCACCTATTTCTTTAGATATCCAGTATGAAACATCTTACATTTCAGCTGTCCATCAAGTGCCATATTATATCATAAACTCTTCTGTTATATATAGTTTTGCTGTAGCTGGAATGGCGACAGTTGGTATGTGAACTGCATGTTGGGAAATTCCCTTTTCCAATGCTGCCTCATAGGGATTACTGAGCATGCTTGCCCCCACAGAGAGTAAGATAGTCTGGCAGGGGGCTGGGGGACTGAGGGACTGAGTTTGAGCACAACAAATAATAGATTAAAATCATGCAGCAACACAAACACACATCAGAGTAAGTGCTACTTACATGAAGTCATTTACAGATGAGGCAAAGTTGTTTTTTCAGTGGCCAGTTCCTATAACATAAGCTAAGGTATGCGATATCTCTTTTGAACAGAGGGCCATATGGAGACTACAGTTACCCTTAAAGGGTATGTCCACCCTAAAATAATTTTTTAATACAAGATTCCCCTGCCAGCCCAGCCCAACCGCTATATTTATATGTTTAGAAAGCTCCCCAAACTCTACTTACCTCCCCTCTTTCCTCCGCCGCGCTCCCGGCTCTTGCTTGCGGAGAATGCAAGCAGAGGGCGGGACCGGCAGTCGCGTCTGTGTGGCTGAGAGGCAGCCAATCACGCACGTGGCTGCCGGCAGCTCATTTCGGCGGAGGAAAAGAGTGAGAGTAAGTAAAGTTTTGGGAGCTTTCTAAACATATAAATATAGCGGTTGGGGGCTGGGCTGGCAGGGGCAATACTATATATAGGGATTTATGCTAGGGGGAGGGAATCCTGAGAGGGAGGGGGAGAGGGCTGCAGTACGCATGCCAAACTTCTCCGGAGGCAGGAGGAGGCAGAGTCCTATATGGACTCTGCTATCCTCCTGGTGGGCAGTGTTTTTGGGACTTTGGGGGGGACTACAGGAGAACCATATGGAGCTGGGATGTGAGGTAAGGATTAAACTACACTACATGATGGGGCCAGTAGTTGGGGGGATTATAGTTTTGGGGGTGGACATGCCCTTTAAAGCTGGGAGCACACATGCAAGATGTGTGCATGTGACCGCAGATGTATAATCTTCTGTTTTGGTTGATAATTGTAGGTGTGGGGTCACTCTGTTGTGCATTATTTGTTTATAACCGTGGTTGGACCAACAATGCCGTCTGACCCAATGACCACAGACGTCCTATATTGTCCGCTACGGCCATTTGCCTGTGATCAGGTGCAGAATCGCATGGGTTTACCCAGTTGTAGTGGTTCGCATGGGTTTACCCAGTTGTAGTGGTGCTTCATTATATTTGTCTACTGAAGCAAAAAGCAGCCTGTTAAAACGTTAGATACATACAGGATTATTTACCCAGAGCTGCTATCGCTCTGGGTAAATCTAAACGTGATTCAAATCGCATTTGCGACTGTTGGTTAAATCCCAAAAAATGGATTTTCTCACAGCTGATTTTAAAGGGCATATTTACTGAAAAATAGGTTATTTTAAATTGACCATAACTGGAAACTATAATTCTTCCCAACCACCACGTGTCATTTTTGGTGATCTGCCCCCTATTTCTTTAGATAGCCAGTCTAAAACTTGTTATATTTCCGCTGTCAATCAAGTTCCTTGCTCTCAAAAACTATTCTTCTGTGAGTAGTTTTAATGTAGCTGGAATGGTGACAGAGTTTGACAGTTGGAAGGCTGTATGCTGTGTGCTGGCTTGACAGTTGGTTTGTGGGGAAAAAGTCAGGTCGAATGAAAGTGGGAGAGGTTAAAAGAGGGAGGGGGGATACTGCTCCTAAGCAAAATGTGTGCTGGATTGTAGGCATGCAGCAACACACCCAAATCAGATTATGTGCTACTTAAGCTAGGTACACACCTAGCGTTTTTTCCTCCTGACCGACCGTTCGATACTTTCGAACGGTCGGCCAGGAGGAAGGACTGTCGGTCGCGGCAAAAGCAGCCGCATCCGATAGTCACTCTGTCCAATCGTCCTTTCGTCTGATTCGGAGAAAGGTCATTCGGACATGGGCACATTCGGATGCGAATCGGTCGATAGGACCGAAAATATCTCATCGGTGTTACCCACCTTTACATGTATTCAATTACAGATTAAGATGACGCAAAGTAATTTTTTCAGTATAGTGTCCCTTAATGCCAGCCATTAGCGAATCAGGTGTTTTTTCCGATTCCCACATAGCCGGCACAAGGAAGGAGTTAAAGTCACTCTAACACAATACCCTGACTTTAACTCCAAATAAGATAATGTCATTAACATAAATTTAAAAAGGCAAAAATAAGTTTTGCTTTTCTGACAAAAAATAAATCATAAACTAGCAAAGCCAAAGACATAAATACAGTGATCTGGTATCTGAAAATTCCCTGTATTTGGCTCATGCTTTATTGAAGTGTGAAAAGAGCTAAGGCTTAGTGAGGGAGTCTTTGCATTTATACTGTCTTTGTGACAGGGTTGATTTGGAGATGGGAGGACAGCAGATGCCACTGTCTCATCTCAGATTATTTGTGGACACTGGACTGGATCGGCTACAACATTTCCATGATCCCTGCTGTTGCTGGCCGGATGAACAATTAAGCAGGCTATGCAATCCACCCATTAGTGCCATCTGTGCAATGCCATTGAAGAGGCACACAAAGGAACCTGGGAATAGCATGCACAGTCTTTTCGGCAAGCAGCATTGAATTCTAATTCACAAAGGGAGGTGGATGCCTGGCCCTTAAGAAAACAATTCTGAGACAGTGAGATAAAGTCTATTATCGAATATTTAATATACAACTATAGATATATCATACTGTATATACAACTTTAAGAATACTATATTGGGATGTAGGATACATTATTGTGTTATGCTGCTGATAATTCATAGACAGTCATATTTAAAGGGGTAAAAAAAACAACAATGTCCTCATCATTGGCATTATTGAGTTTTAAAATCTGCAGCAAAAACACACACATTCCCTTCCAAAATGCAGCCTTTCAAGCCAAATTCAAAGTTTATACTTGTATTCTTGAAATAAAAATGTTCACATGAAGAATGTTCATTGTAATTGGGTCACTAACTACTAAACATATGAAAATTGTATGAAAAATGTAACTAGTGAGACCTGTGTGTTATTTTCTTTAATGCAACACAAAGTACATAGCGATTCTGTCTCATCAGAATGCTGGGAATTGCTCTTGTAAATTTTTGTCTTTCAATTTAAGAGATGTGTACATAATGAGTGTTTTTGTTTTAAACTACTGGTCCTTTGATGGTTCTATGAAACCTGGCTACATTTTTTAGAAAAGCATGCCAATCCCACATTTTGAGATAACTTTAATAGGAAGTTTACATTTCTAGTAGTAGTGTCATGGTGAGCCATGCATTGACGATTCCCTACTGCTTTTAATTAAAGCTACTCTTCCGGTGTTATTTTTCTGTGATATAATAGCCATCAGCCTTTTTTTAATATAAATGCTCATAAAATAACATAAACAATATTTCTTAAATTCAAATAGATTTTGAAGTTGATTGAAAAGTTTTACCTAGTATAACAAGTATCTGTCCTTTTTACAGTTAAATTCAGTAGTAGCATTATTAATGCAAAATAATAAGTCTGTAAGCAGATTTCTCTGTTTATCATTAAAGCCTCATATACACATGCAAAAGCAGGAGCCGACCCTGCGATTTGCTTTGCACTACATCTTACATTAGGCTGTGTACACAAATTCTGCTATTTGGGCCAACGACCACGAGTTAATTTAGGTCGGACAGGACGATATTGGTGGAAAGTTTGTCCATTTATTAGGGAGTGCACTAAAATGTGAACACTTTAGAAAATTCACAGTTCAAGCTGTTTACATTTGTAATGTTGAGAACAAATTTTCATTGGAATATGATTTCCAGTATTTCAACTTTATAATTCTGTGTTGCATGGGAATTCAAAAGGTTAGCCCTATGCATCATTAGTAAGGTTTGATGGGCTTTTGTTTTGGTACCATTGTTTATTTTCTAGATTGACTGATAAGAATTAGCGTGAAACCTTTCCCTTTGATGTAAAAACGATTTTACTATTTTTACTCTAAATGACAATAAAACAGTATAAGAACTGATAAATGGCATTTTATTAGTTTGTGTACAGTGCTAAGTTCCATTTTAGAAACACAGCATACAGGATTATCTGGAAACTCCCTAGGGAACGGGAAAAGTACATACCAAAGCAGAAAAAAAAAACCACGTTAAACACATTGATGTATGCAGGTTCATTATCAAGGAAAAAACAGCACTACATTTTGCAGGAAAAACATCATGTGGACATTGTTAGCATGCTATATTTCTTTGTACCTACTATGGATGTCCATGGAGTTGTAGTTTTTAAACACCTTGGGCTGCAGGCTTGTCATCCTCTTGCTTATACCAAGTTTCAAGTGTTTGTGGTGTTGGCATGCAGTGTCATGAGGCCTAATGAATAGAAGTATTCATTTTATTTGAAGCTTAGAGGGAAATCTGATCATAGCTATACCTGTAGTTGATGCACTTTGAGATTATAACACAAACAGCTATATTAGCTAGTATTTTACAAACAATTCCTGGCAAATATAATAGACAGGATCTGGCCCCTGAGAATTTATATTGTTTTATTTTGTTCAAAATCAGCATATAATATTTACATTACTCTGCTGTCATAGTTCTAGAGGGACTACATGTTTTTAGTGTAAAGCAACATTTTCTTCTTTTTAAAAATGGAAAAGATTCAAAGTTGTGTGTTCATACTGTATCTATGCAAAGAATGGGGAAATGGTTGTTAATTGATTCAGAAAATTGTGATTTTTCTTTTTTTTTTTTACTGACCGGTTTCTGGGCCCGTGATGGAATGAGCATTGCTTATCCATTGAGAAAAGAACAAAGCAGACCTATCTCCTGACTAAAACAACGCATTAAAGAGAAAAGTCAGCAGCTATTTTATCATGAAAACTTTTGGAGAGTTTAATTCCTTTAGGGGAGGGACTTGTGGACTTGAGGGAAAACATAATGGCCAAGCATACATGCATGCTTTTTTTGCATGCAAATGTGCCAGTGCTATTGGGTAGCATTAACATGTTATTTTAGGTTTATTTATGGATACAAAAACTTTTATTGAAAAGTTTTGTCAGTTTTTCCTATCTTAACTAACCTTAATTTATCACCATTTGGACAGCAGTGTGGAGTGAATTTCTCACAAGTGCAAGCAAGTGAAGAAATCCACTGTACACTACATTCAGAAGCAGCAACAGAGCTTTGACGCTATTAGGACCATTGAGAGGATAATCCAATTCTGTGAGGTGTGGTAGGACACCACACTTACAGCTGTGACCCTAATAGCAAAGGGGGAAATAACCCTCTTTCACTGGCCCAGTCCTCCCCGCATTTATTCTTTGTTAACATTTTTATACAGGAAGGTGTGATGAAACAGGTCCAACATTTATGGGGTTTAATAACAATTTGGATTATACTTTTACCCATAGTTTATTTCAGATGTGTAATATAAAAATTGTCTAGCATATAACTAAAATAACTTTGGACTAAGCACTAGAACTATAGGGGCTATGTACCGAAAGCCGCAAATGTCTTTTTACGTCTTAAAATTGTTAACCCATGTACCAAGGGTTAACGTGACTTTAAGACATAACTAATGGTGGTTGCAACGATACACACAAGTTGTGTGGCGTAAGCTAATGACCGAGCCGATTATGGCTCTTTAAGACGTAAACTTTAACGCCAGAAAATAGTGGCATTAAAGTCTCGGAATTGGAAAACTCCATTCACTATGCATGAGACCCATTATCGGCTCAGTGCATTGCCTAGTGGAGGCAATATAGAGTGATAATGGCTCTCGGTACAGCCCTGTATATATCTAGTTTAAAGGGCCACTAAACAATACTATCAAGTTAAGTAAATCTGTATATAAGATAGTAGCATGCTATTCCTAAATATACAGATGAACATGGTTTTAATATGGTTTTTGTTGATTTTATATTTGTTAGTGTTGCTTAAGTTTTGAATAAAGCTCTAACGTTTTACCCACCACTGACTATATGACCGTTCAGGTCACTCTCTGTCATTATGACTAATATAACAATGGAGCAGCGTGAGTGCCTATATCCGGTTAGGGAATATGAATATGGTTGTGAATAATGGTACTTTAAGTGTCCTAGGTATTCTTTTTGCTTTTCTATTTAAGTGTTTACATTAGTTGCACCGGTACCAATTGTACCTGAGCTCCTGGTTTTGATACTATATCTTTAAATAGTCCCTTCAATATTAATATACAGATGAACACCTGAAAATTATTCATGAAAAAATTCATATCTTTCTATCTTTGATTTGAGCAGGAAATTGAAAGTTGGGCTTGAGTAAGTGAAAAAAACTCATGCAGAAATAAAAAAGCCTTCTGGTTGAGGAAATCATTCTTGCTAATGGAAGTTGAAAGACTAAACTGCGCCAAATTGGTGTAGAGGAGGAAAGTGCCTTTGACAATGGGCATTCTAACTGCGTCCTCTACACTCAGAACTGTCATGGTACATCAGCAAACCATAGCTCGATGTGGCAATGTACAAGGGAGTCCTGGCATAGATCCAAATAGTCATGTCTCTGCAGTTACAAGATGTTTATTTTTGTAATTGTTTTTGCATCCCACCTGTAAAAGTAAAAACTGACAAAACATCTCTTCCAGTACTGTATATTTTTTCACCCCTAAAAGTAGAAATAGCAACGGGGACACACGACAAATTGACAGATACTCTTAAAGGGACACTATACTGAAAAAAATGACTATCCTCATCTAATATATAATTGAATACATGTAAGTAGCACTAAGCTAGGTACACACCTACCGATTTTTCCTCCTTACCGACCGTTCGATACTTCCGCGGTCGGCCAAGGAGGAAGGATGTAAATAGTAACATAGTAACATGTAATTAAGGTTGAATAAAGACATTCGTCCATCAAGTTCCACCTATTCCCTTTTTTTTTTTTTTTTTTTTTTTTTTTTTTTTACCCTACCTAACAGTTGATCCAGAGGAGGCAAAAAACCCAGCTAAAAAAGGGGGGGAAAATTCCTTCCTGACTCCAAACGGCAATCGGAAAGTATCCCCGGATCAACCAGATCTATATGCATTAATACCAGTAATTCTCAATATTTTTTAGTTTAGAAACTTATCCAGGCCTTTTTAAAGTTATTCAATGAAACTTGCCATATACCACCTCTGCTGGAAGACAGTTCCACAGTTTCACCGTTCTCACTGTAAAGAAACCTCTCCTAACTGGAAGATGAAACTTCTTTTCTTCCAACCTTAAAGGATGTCCACGAGTCCTCTGATATGACCTATTAGTGAACAATGCACCAGAGAGTTCACATGTATGGGCCATTAATATTTGTATAAGGTTATCATGTCCCACGCACACCGCCGCTTCTCCAATGTAAACAGCCTAACTTGTCTAATCTGCCGCATATTCAAGCCCCTCCATTCCCTTATTAATTTAGTTGCCCTTCTTGAACTGCCTCAATTTCCAAGATGTCCCTTTGTATATGGGATTCCAAAAACTGCACCGATATTCCAAATGTGGCCTTACCAGTGCCTTGTAAAGAGGGAGAATAATATTTTTCTCTTTGATTCCATTCCCTCTTTATACAAGAAATATCTTGCTAGTCTAGCTGTTGCTACCTGGCATTGTTTGCTACAGCTAAGTCTGTATCTACCAGAACCCCCAAATCTTTTTCCATTTCAGATGCACAGAGTTATTTATGGTGTAGGTGGCACAGGGATTATTAAATCCCAAATGCATCCCTCAATTTATCAACATTGAATCTCATCTGCCATTCTGCGCCCATTTTGATAATCTATCTAGGTCTGCTTGCGCACTTGCAACATCTTGGAAGTTTCCAAAGCTCTGCAATTAATTTAGTGTCATCCAGAAACACAGAGACCTTGCTCTCAATGCCCCCTTTAAGTCATTTATAAACAGATTAAACAGAAGCGGCCCCAGTACAGAACCCTGAGGAACTCCGCTTAGAACTTTAGGCCACATAGAGTAGCTCCATAACCACCACTCTCTGTTTGCGGTCCAATAACACAGTCTATCCATGAAACAATGTTTCTTCAAGGGCCAACAGTCTCAGTTTATAAATTAGTCGCCTATGTGGCACAGTATCAAAGGCTTTTGCAAAATCCAAATATACCACATCCACAGCTGTGCCTGAATCTAACTTCTTACTCACTTCTCATAAAAAACCAATTAGATTTGTCTGGCATGATCTATTCTCATAAAATCCATGCTGACTATACTAATAAGATGATCTTGAGGACAAAGTCAAGGATATGATCCTTAACAAAGTTTCCATTCACCTTCCTACCACTGATGTTAGGCTTACAGGTCTATAGTTCCAGGCTAGTGAACAGACACCTTTTTTGAATATTGGTATTACATTGGCTTTTTCCAATCCAGCGGCACATCCCCGACTGTGGGTCGATAGTTTACGCGATGGTACCGCGACCGATCGTGGGTCCATAGAGGTCCGCACCATCGGACAAGGTTTTCCACCATGTCCGATCGTTCCTTCGCCCGATTCGTGATGAACGGTCGATCGGACATGGGCACATTCGGATGCGATAATTCAGTTCCGATCGACCGATCACTGTGAACTATCGGTCGATTGGACCTAAATATCTCATTGTGTGTACCCAGCTTAACCTTGATTTGCATCTGTTGCTGCATGTCTTCAATCTAGCACACATTGTTGTTTAGTATCCCCCTCTTTTTAACCACTCCACTTCCATCCGAACTACACACAGCATACAGCATTCCAACTGTCAAAACTCTGTCACCATTCCAGCTACAGTAAAGCTACTTATAGAAGAATAGTTTTTGAGAGCAAGGAACTTGATTGACAGCTTAAATACAAGAAGTTTTAGATTGGATATCTAAAGGAAATAGGGGGCAGATAAACAAAAAAAATGATACAGTGGGGTTGGGAAGAAGAATCTAGAGTTTCCATTTATGGTCAATTTAAACTAACCTATTTTTCAGTATAGATGCCCTTTAAGCTATTAAACAGTCACTGCTCATGCAGTTGCTCTGGTTATTTTTTTAGGTGCAAGGTATAGAGTGAGTAATGCACCTCCTAATGTAATATAATGTTATAGTCAGTAAATAGTATGTCATTACTGTCACGTATTCATTAATAATGCACCTCTTGTTAGATTTTACAATTGGGGTTGCATTATTCAATATGTGTATATGATCTTCTTTGCTGTCTGCCTGAGGAATGGGATACATTCCCTGAAATGAATATGGTATAAGACTATTTTATGTGGTCCAAAAATGACTTTCGGTAAATTGATAGTAATTGCTCTCCTGAGAACTTTTTACTTTCTAGTTTATTTTGCATAGTTTAGGAGATTTTACATTTTTGGGGTGTGTGATATGGCAGCAACATCACCAGTCCCTGCTCATCCTGCTTCCTGCTCTGAAACCATGTAACAGTCACTCTGCCCTATGTCTCCCTGCCCTTGCAGCCCCCCTTGTCCCTAACACTCATGGGCCCCATGGTCCCTTCTTTGCACCCCCCATTGGTCACTTCCTTACAGCCCTATTTGGCCCCGCCCACTCACAGAGCATTTGCCCTGCCCATCATGGGTGCCGTGGGCCCCCCTCCCTCCTCAAACACCCCAGCCCCTCTACAGAAAACTGTGTGAAAACAGCCTTTCAGGCAGAGTGAGAACTTGCCTGAAAAGGCTGTTTTCACATAGTGGGAGGGGGTGGGCTGTATTCTCTTACCTTCTCTGTGGGGATCTTTACACAGCAGGGAGGAACGGGACTTCCTGTCTCCTCACACACTGAAGTCTGAGGCTGCACTCACCGGCAGTGAGGTGGAGGAGCAGCCTTAAGAATGTAGCATGTCATCGTCCCACCCATTAACTTTCTGGTCTGTAATTGTCTTTATATTTTGGGCTGTGGAGCACGTAGAGAGGTGGTTGATGGCTCATTTTAAAGGTAGGAAATGGCCTTCATTTAATCAACTAGTATGGAGACCACAGTTCCCCTTTAAGCTGGTAATGGATTGTTGTGTATCAAAACTTGTATTTAGTGGGCACTACTCCCTTAAACAAACAAAAACCCGCCATTAAACTTCATCCCTTAATATTTTCTGGCTAGAAAAACTTTATGCAACTTTCCAGTTCAATTACATTTTATAATTACACATATATAGGCTGGGTACAACCAGCAGGTATTTCCGTCCGATGACCGATAGTACAGGGAATATGTCATTCGGAAATATTGCTTGTTGTGGGGCGGACAGCCATGACAGGGTATGCAAAAAGGTGTCCGTTGGTGCACAATGGAAAATTATGTGTGTGTATGTTTGCATTGTGTGGATATAGAATCTTTACAAAGGTATATTTTAAACTGTTACACCAGCTTCCAGAGGAACCAAATATGATACTCCTGCAGGTCTGAGAGTAGACCCAGGCAATCCTTCCACATGTGTGGTTGAAACTAAACATGCTAGGTAATACTTATTAGTATCACCACGGCAAGTGGTGATGGTACCTCATAGCATCATGCTATTATATAGCAATGCCCTAATAATCTAACGTATAAACAAACATTTCTCATTCCCGTTTACCTAAAGAAATGGATTTATCCTTATTTACTCTTTTATACAGATCAATGATAATTGTGCTTCAGAGCAATTTTTAATAACTGAAACTGTTTTTATTTCGTGTTAGAGAAATCCTGGTATACGCCTGGCTTTACCATAAGCAAAAGGGCCAAGGACTTGCCAGCGAGCACCTCATCCCAACCATTAATGTGTCTGCCAATTCAAATTATTCTAGCCAATCAGCCCACTCCCAAGTTACCCCTTCAAATGTATCAGGTTTAAAAATAGGTTTGGCAATGGGGAATTTTATCTGCAGGAATCAGGACAGGAGGCTTTAAACTCAATACTTTCAGTAGCAGCTCCATAGCTAATACAGTGAACAAATATACAAAGAAAAATGGGAGAATAAATGGTATTACCAGCCCACTGCTGCAACACCAATTTGTACCAGATCACTGCTTTATGGAAGGATTATGGGTAGCATGGCACCACAGTGGGTTACTCTGGTGGTTGGCACAAAGCAGACAGTGCACATAAACAGGTTCTCCACATAACATGTGCAGTAATCAGGGGTTTCCCTGCCTATGGTGCACCACTTTGAATTGATCAGGCCTGTATAGTGTGTGTCCTTGTAAGTTGGGTGTACACTTATCTGTTATCTCAGAGATTGTATCCAATAAGGTAAATTGTCTGTCCAATAATCTGTCCCCAAAACAGGTGGTAAAAGGATCTTATACACAGGATATCTTGTATTGCAGTCAATATCCTCCAAAGCACTCACCACAATATACTTCACTTTCGTCCTCCTAGTCATAGAGAGCAGAGGGGTGTCTTGTCTTTTATTACTCACTGATGCCACCTGCAGGTTGGAGATGTTATATAAGGAGCCTTGGGTTATGTCCATTACAATACACATCAATCCTGTGTAGCAGACAGAAACCTTTTCGGATTACACTTCCTTTTACATGGAGCAGACACAGGGGTGTGGGTTAAGCTGCCATTTGACCATTCCATGTTGAAATAGGGATCTTAGCTCTGATAAGTAAGTTTATGTATTTTGTTACATTTGTGTGGTACCTAATATATAAGCCAGTGCTAACTTATATACATTTACTGATGGTCATTTAAATGGTAACAGTGAAGATAGTACACACATTCATATACAATCTCATATACCCACACCACATTGGTAGCTCCTAAAAACTCAATGCAATCTCCTATGAAGATATAAATATATTTATATAATAAGGGATATATATATAGTGCAGGAACAGGAACAGTAAGCAACCTCTCGAAAAATTATCCGCCCGGGTGCACACAGTGAGACAAATATACAGGTAAAGACAGCACTGTGGGACTTATCTTTGTAGTTTAGAGTTTTCTTATTGGTACATCTACGCGTTTCTGCCCAACAAAGGGCAGTCTTCACAATCCAATAAAGAAAACTCTAAACTACAAAGATAAGTCCCAACAGTGCTGTCTTTATCTATATATATATCTATCGTCTTAATTCCCTCGCATTTTGCCTATTTATTGAAGTGTTTAGGTAAGAGTAAGGTAGTTTCAATTACCAGATGGGCATGATCTATGTTGTGAGATCTGATGTTTTATTTTTTCTGTGGTCTCACCGAGATATAAAAGGTCATACGGACACTGTAAAACATAAACACAGCCATCTTAGTTACAGTTGAACAGTCATTGTATATACTGTATACCTTACCTGTACCTGGATGCTGAAATTTAGTATAGTATTTGAGGTTGAATAAAGACATACGTCCATCCAGTCCAACCCATCTAGCAATATCCTCATTTCCTGCCTAACTGTTGATCCAGAGGAAGGCAAAACCCCCCACCAAATTATGAAGGGGGAAAAAATTCCTTCCTGACTCCAAGTGGCAATCGGAAATTTCACTGGATCAACATCTTTATGTATCAATACCAGTAACTTGTAACATCCTTGTTTGCAGAAACTCATCCAGCTTTTTTTTTAAAATGGCCATGAACCTGCCATAACAACGTCCACTGGAAGACAGTTCCATAGCTTTACCGTTCTCACAGTGAAAAACCCTTTCCGAGCTGAAGCCTAAACCTTTTTCTTCCAAGTCTAAGGGATGTCCTCGTTGTCCTTTGACATGTTCTATTGGTGAACAATGCCCCAGATAGTTTATTGTATGGCCCGTTAAGTATTTATACACAGTAATCAATACCAACGCAAGCGCCTTTCTCCAGCGTTCATAATTGTAACTTTCCAGTCTCTCTTCATATTCAAGCTCCCCAATCCCCTTATTAAAGGGACTGTCCACCCCTCTTTTAAAAAATGAGTATGTGGTAGATAAGCCCCCAAAACCTAGACATCGTTAAGTCTAACCTTTAATTCGGCTCCCACACAGAGATAGATATTACAGCCTCCTCCTCGCTCCACCGCCGCGGATCTTGCACTTGCGGTAAGGCAGTCAGTGTCGGCCGTGACTGTGACGTCACGGCCAATCATCGACTGCCATTCCCGGACCAGTCTCCACGGGATGCTCGGGAACAGAAAAAGAACAGAGCAGCCCAGTGGAGACTGGGAAGAAGAACCCGGAAGCGGCGGTGGAGCGAGAGGATGTAAGTATAATATCTCAGTGTGGGAGCCGAATTAAAGGTTGAGAATTAACGATGTCTAGGTTTTGGGGGCTATCTACCACATACTCATTTTCAAAAGAGGGGTGGACAGTCCCTTTAATTAGTTGCCCTTCTCTGAACCTTTCCATTTCAAAGATGCCCTTTTTGTACACAGGATTCCAAAATTGCACTGCATATTCCAAATGAGGCCTTACCAATGTTTGTAAAGAGGAGAATTACATTTCCTCCCTTGAATCATACTCACTTTATACAAGAATACCTCGCTTTATACAAGTAATCTTAAAAACAATCGCCATTGCACACATTTCCTACATGGGAACATCCTACATTGGGGGTAATCCCAAAAATGTGAAATTTTTCCACTGGCATATCTGCTTGAACCAGGCTACTCCGTAGGCTTTTGGTCTCTTATAAGATATTAATGTAATAATAAAGAAGCAGAAAAATTCTGCATAAAACTCTCATGTCCTTCACAGTTCATAGCTCTTGCAAGGGAAGTCAAGCAATTATTCTGACCAACATCAGCGTAGTGAGTAGAATGTTTGGAAATCTACTAAACAAAATCAAAACAGAAAATAGACATTGGCAAAGCACAGAAACTTACTTAGGCTAGGTACACACAAGCTAAACCGACCGATATTTTGTTGTATCGGAGGTCAGGCCAAAAAATCAGTGTTCTCGTTGTCTCTCGGCAGTTGTCTGCGCCCCGGAACGGCCGAACAGGAGATCGGAGGATGTCGGTAAAATCATAGCCAATCCTATGGTCTATGGATTGCATGAACGGTCTTGTCAAACCGCAATAATATTGCCACGCCCAACAGTAATTTCCTCATTTATTGATAATTTGTCTGTTGGGACATAATATCAGGTCACAATAGCCTGTGTGTAGCCGGCCTTAGATAATTTAGGACAGAAAAACTACCATACTAGTGCTTTGAGTATTAAAGTGGCCATTTACTGTCTCATGTCTGCAAGATGGTGCAGCTCAAAAAAAAAAACCTGATTGGGCAATTCTGATCAAATTTCCCCACCTGCCAACCATCTATCTGAACAGGTCTCCGCTTGAAATTTACCAAAGAGTACTGCAGCCACTGATGGATTATTAAAATTGGGCATATACGATCTGCTCAATATACCGGCAGATTAGGGCTGGAAGGACTGGGAAACTGAAGGGTGAGATATGGAGGGGTGTAATATATGTGCCAAAGAGAGATTGGTAATGGAAGTGCCCCAGAAATTGGACTGGTAAATATAAGTGTCTCACAGACTGCTAAAATTATATGTGCCACTATTTACTAGTTAATTATTATTAATTATTTTCCAATACTTTAAGGTTTGACATGCCCTTTAAACTACGCAGAGTAGATGTTTGAAAACTAAAATTCTCAGCATTCCTTGGTTGCAGGAAGGCAGAATTGTAATTTCAAAAAAATATGAGGTTACCCAGATTAAACATGTGGTAGCACAAGCACCACCACATACAGAGTGTGTTGCAGGTTGCGGTGCCACATTTTTGCGGCCTTCGGGATCTTGCCAAAAACTAGTAAAAAATGCTAAAATAATCCGTTGTTAAAAATGAGTCTGGACTGGGCAGTTTTTGGTGGACCTACATCTAAAATGTTTATTTAATCACATCTGTGTTCTCTCAAGAAACTTTTTTCAGCCAGGGTGGCATGAAAAAGTAGCTGGTGGGGCCCCAGCTAAAAAAGACCCTAGGGAGAACACGCTAAATACTGAATTACAGCACTATATATATTATATTATATTATATATATTATATATATATATATATATATATACAGAGTTCCAGCGAAGGAGCCAATCGTAGGACTTGCAAACAAGGTAAATTAAATTGTTTATTTATCAACGCGTTTCGGTGTGTTGTGTGAGCCGTCCTCAGGATCGTTGATAAATAAAAACAATTTAATTACTTGTTTGCAAGTCCTACGAGTGCTCCTTCGCTGGAACTCTGTATATTACTATAGGCAGCACCGAGGCATTTGAAACAGATAGCGGGAGTGCGGGACACAGAGGAAAGTATATATATATAATATATATATATATATATATATATATTATATATATATATATATATATTATATATATATTATAAAGTGGATATACTGGGATTAACATAGGAGTTTTTATTATTTGTGCCTTCTGTTATTAAATGAAGTTTTGTATATTATGACATGTCTGCCTATCTGTCCATAAGAGTGATGTGCAGATAGTACTGTTACTTTCCTTCTTTGCTATGCTTGCTAAGAAAAATCTTGGGTCTTTTATGTCATTGTTAATCTCAAATTGCAGATTGAGCTAAATCTGCCTGTACCAAGTTAATTTATTTGGTCATTTGTTCACTAGCTGTTTGCTAAAACTAGTGGTCCCTAGTAAGTAACTACATACCTGTAAACATTCAAAACGCAAAATACTGTATGCTATTTGTAGCAACCAATTAGATGCTTACCTTTTTACTATTTGCAAAAAATAGAAAACGTTGGTAACCTCTTATGTTGGTTGGGCAGATTAACAGCATGGGGGGAAAAAATTACTAAGTAAGCCTAAAATTGACAGAACAGAAATACTAAAGCTTCGTACACACGAAGATTGTACTCCCGTGTGCGTGCACAAAAGTGGAACAGCATCTTTGCGCAACGGTATGTGGTAAGCATCGTTGTTGGATCCGCCATGGCAGACCAACGAACGAGGACCAAACACCCATGCACACGTGCGATATCACCCTGAAACGCCGTTCATCGCCTTGGTGCCTTGCGCTCGTTCATCCGGTGGTAAAATCGTACATGTTATGAGGCTGGATATGCTTGTCTGCATCTACTAAAGATTCACAAATTTTCTGTTAACATGTATTTGCAGATCCAGATCTTTTTTAGACTGGTAAAACAGTGATTTAAAGGAGAACTATCATGTGTATAAAGTTTATTTCAAAACAGATTTTGAGCTTGTGGCGGGCCCAGCTACCGTCTGCCCCCCCCACAGTCACAGGGAGGGCGGGGGCGGTAGTTACACCACTGAGAGCTGCCGAGTTTAAGATAGACTGGAGAGGAAAGAGATGACAGGCTGGGAGATCAAGCAGCTGAATTACCATAACTTGTAGTAAGACTAATAAAATACACATAAACCAATACTAGCAAAGTGTGCACAGGAGTTAATTTTATTTAGATTTATTTGCTGGAGTGTTAGTTACAAAATTGATTAAAATATATGTGTAAGCTACCTGCCACTTAGGGCTGTCCTATCTAAGAATGACATATTTTAAGTAATAATGCTGTTATTTTTGTAGTGTAATTATTATGTATTAGAAAAGTTTTTTCCTAATAATAACTTCCCGCGGCACTTGGAGCCTTTCCCGGTAGTTCCGTCTTCCAGGGGTAGTTTGCGGCTGGTCGCGGCTGAAAACCAGGCTCCTAGGCCCCGCCGCGAGTGTTGGGAGGCTCCGCGGGCCTTCCCGCGGCACTTGGAGCCCTTCCCGGTAGTTCCGTCTTCCAGGAGAGAGAGACAGACCAGGTGCTGTCAAGTCGTATACATACAATACTGTACACACATTAACTCCCTCCTCCAGCTATACCCCGGGGTTCTCAGCAGGAACAGGCAGCGTCTCAATACCTAGCAACAGCAGGGATCGCCCACCATTTCTATAGGCAATGCCTTCTCTCCCAGTTAAACAGAACACTATTGGCTTTTACCTGGATTCCAACCAATGTAAAAGGGGTTTATTAGATGCTGTAGTTTACACACATGCGGCAGTAAGGAGGAACCTGGTGCTTGTTTAATTGGGGTATTCCTATTGGTTGCTAGGATACAGTCGGCCACTACTACAGTAATGTGACAATTTATAATAATTTTACTAACCTGGAAGCTGATCATTGTGAGCACTGCTGCTAACAGGACAGGAGAAAGAGACAGAAAGAGAGTGAGAGAGACAGACAGAGCGAGAGAGATAGAGCGAGAGAGAGAGACAGAGCAAGAGAGATAGAGCGAGAGAGAGACCAGAGAGAGAGACAGAGACACACACAGGAGAGAGAGACACAAACAGGGAGAGAAGAGAGAACACAGAGAGAGAGCGGAGGAGACAGAGACACAAACAGGGAGGAGGAGAGACAGAGAGAGCACACAGAGAGAGAGAGAGAGAGAGAGAGAGACACAGAGAGAGGGAGAGACACCAGAGAGACTGGTACACTAAAGCAAAAAATAACATTTAGACACTTACCAGCATAAGAAGGAAACTTCCCTTCAGGGAAGAAGCCAAAACAAAAGGATCCTCTTCAGTAAGCAGCCTGTAGGAGAAAGAAAGTCTTCAGTAAAGCAGTGCCATTTGGCGCTCCCACTACACATTGCATTTGGATGTGAAGCTCTCTCCCACAATGCAATACAGCAGGATATAACTCTAAGCATTGACATCATCCTTCTAACACTCTCCCACAATGCAATACAGCAGATCTACTAAGCACCTGACCTCTCTCCCACAAGCAATACAGCAATGTCAGCTACACTTACTGGGAAAGCAAACTTTTTTTGATTGGCCATTAAAGGGCATGTCCACCCTTATAAAAACTTTTGGCACACAATAGAATACAGCCCCCCAGCCCCAACCCATAAAAATAATTTAAGAAAGTGCCCAGATGTTTACTTACCTTCCTCTCTCCTCCGACGCCTGGCCCGGCCTTCTGCTTGCAAGCACTGCCAGCAGGGGGCGGACCGGCAGCCGCGCCGTGATTGGCTGAGAGGCAGCCAATCACAGACGCGCTGCCGGCTTCTCAGAATGCGTGGAGAGAGGGAAGGTAAGTACAGTTCTGGGGACTTTCTTAAAATAATTTTTTTGCGGTTGGGCGGTGGGAACATATACTATTATGTGGCCAAGGGGTTTTATGGTAGGGGAGGGATAGCAAAAGGGAGGGAGAGGGAGGGGGAGAAGGGGTGCAGTACGCTGCCAAACTCTCCCGGAGGCAGGTAGGAGGCAGAGTCTATATGGACTCTGCTATCCTCCTGGTGGGCAGTTTTTGGGACTTTGGGGGGGGGCTACAGGAGAACCTTATGGAGCGGGATGTGAGGTAAGGATTTTATTACACTACATGGTGGGGCCATTAGTGGGGGGATTATAGTTTTGGGGTGGGACATGCCCTTTAACTCGCACATGCTCCTAAGTCTCTCACACAATGCAAAGCTAAAGGATGTTACTGAAAGCATGCATTGCATCATCCGGATGTGATGTAAACACTGCAACTTTCTTTCATTGGCTAATAGGCTACAGCAGCTACCAGAAGCACCACCTATTGGATAATAGGACAATAAGGAAATTCAGCAAACTTCTTATTTTCCCATGCAGAATGAAATAATTTGAGAGGTGTTGTCTATGCGCCCATTTTGACCAGTCCATTTAAACGTGGGGAGATTCTGTATGTTAGTATTTTTTTTATTTTTTATTTCATATGCCATTTACACAATGTTACACACTTATATATCTTTATTTAGAACAGATTAATAAACTAATTAATGTTATACCTTTTACATTACAATATACACTGTAACCATGTATACCGTAATATTATTTTAGCCTACCCCCACCTACATAGTACAGTCTAAAAACTCAATGCAATATCCACAAAATGGAAAATATTTTTATATATACCAATATTACATACTATTACAGACTGTAAATCTTAGAGAATATCTAATTTCTTATTGTCATTCATTGTTTTGTTTTAGAATTTAACAGCAATACAAATATTAGCATATTGTACCTAAACCTCAGAATAAAACCACATTTTCTCACAGACAGATTTATATTTGAGCCTTTTGCACCCACACACAACAGGAGCAGTGCAATGAGTCATGGCCCCAAAGCAAACCTTACATTATTTAATAACAGCCCCCAGCATACCTGTCAACCAATACTGTAATAAATGTCTAAAGCACAGGAAAATAAAACGTGCATTGTTTTATTCACCTTCAATCAAAGGAGAAAGTAATGTAGCAATCCAGCTACATTACTGTGTTATGTTTGGAAATGGTTGTTGTGTAGAAAATTTGGAGCCCATCAGATCTGGGGTGGGGACAAATCTGTGTTTATTGGTTGAATGATGTCTGCTCTGCACCATAACTGGTAACATTGGTGTTATAGATATACTAAAAGATTAAAGTTTATATTGTTTGCTTATTTTTTATTTAGGTTTTATTTTAATTAATAATTCAAGTGCTCTGTAAAGAATAATAAAAAGTACGCACAACATTTTTACTGTCCTTTATTAATTGTTTACTATCAATACTTTTCTATAAAAGGTCTTACTTTCGATAAAAGTAATCCACCCCTTGAAATAGATCAGGGGTGGGCAATTAAATTTCCCAGGATGCCGCATGAGAAACTTAGATTGTCATGAAGGGCTGGAACAATTGTTTTAACTCAATTAAAAAGATTATAATTTATATTTCCTGGTTCATTAGATTTTTTTATTTTATTTTATTTGTTGAAATTTTTATTAGAAGGAGTGTAATCTTTTAGATCCATTCCATCAAATCATTAAATTCAATTATCAGGTCATCATTTTAAAAAATAAAATAAAATTAAC
The DNA here is from genome assembly GCA_019447015.1 of Hymenochirus boettgeri. Classification (NCBI taxonomy): domain Eukaryota; kingdom Metazoa; phylum Chordata; class Amphibia; order Anura; family Pipidae; genus Hymenochirus; species Hymenochirus boettgeri. The sequence continues at coordinate 53,858 of JAACNH010001141.1, forward strand.
TAAATACAAATAAATCCAGTCTATGACAATTAATTAATATTAAAAATTTTTGGGGTACAGGTCTAGTATTGAGGGCCATTTAGGGAAGTTTCCTGACCTGATAAAAGCACTCAAAACTTGATGGATATAAACTTGCACCATTGAAGCAGATTGAGCAGATTACACCTTTAAATCCGCTCAAGATGTTTCATCCGTGGTGGAATCAGAACAATTTCGACGGGTCGATAAACGGTTAATATTGATGAGCAGTCTATAGAATAGAATTGCAAATGACAATGATTTTAAAAGGGGAACTGTGGGTCTCCAACGAGTTACGTTTAAAAAAGGACAGTTTCCTACCTTTAAACGAGCCTCAACCACCTCTCTATGTGCTCCACGGCCTAAGATATAAGAAATGACTAACCAGAAATTATGGGTGGGAGGCTGACATGTGACATTCTGAGGCTTCTCCTGCACAGTGCTGCCGGCGAGCACAGCCTCAGACTCCCCCAGTGTGTAGGGAGACAGGAATCTCCTCTCCTCTCTGCTGAGAAGGTAAGGAATCTTCAGCCCTTCTCTTTACTGTGTGAAAACAGCTTAGACACCCGCGGGTGGACGGGTCTTAGTCACCGTGAGTGGGTGGGGCTTAGGTACCCACGAGTGGGCAGGGGCCACATGGGGCTGTAAGATAATAGGCCATAGGCCTACACTGGAGGGACCATGGGGTCCATGAGTGGGAGGACCAGGGGGGCTGCAAAGGGGAGGAGGAGACACACGGACGATTGACTGACAGTTTTCGACAGCGGAAGCAGGAAGTGCAGGGACCAGTGTGCTGCTACCATATCACACACAAAAATGTAAATATCTTCAAAACTATGCAAAATAAACAATGGAATAAATCTTCTCAGGGAGCAATTCCTATCAATTTACCTAAGTCATATTTGGACCCAAGTTCCCTTTAAATGTTCATTCTACTACTCTATTTTGTAGGTCAATAGGTCTCAACTAATTTCTTTTAAATTAACCCCTATTTTTCCTAAATCTCCAAGCTAGCCATAAACGGGCTGATGTTTCCGATCAGATTAGTTATCGCAGAAACTGACGTAAATCCTATTGGAAGAACCTATGGTAATTACCCACCAGATTTCAGAAGCATGAAAACAATACATTTTTGAGCATTTTAAAACAAAAAATATTTTTTTTAAAAAATCTACATATCTGGTTTTATTACTTAACTTGATAAGCTTTGCATATCACTAACATTGCATGTTCTGCCATCTAGTGGTCAAATGAGAACCTTCCTGGATATTTTTTAAAAAGAGAATGAATCCCAAAATACACATACTGTAATTGTCACTTTGTAAAACCATTTATCTAACACTTCTGAATATATCCTCTTAGTGAAGAATAATTTATTAGATATTGGTTACGGCAATCTGTTCTAGCGTTGTTTCTTCCTTGGGGGTCACAGACGCAAAACTTCTGCACAGCTAACTAGGTACCTTGTGTTGTATTCCCACCCCCTTATGCTAGACTGTATTTAACGTTGGCCCCAAAGTCTCCAACAGCCATTGTCTCCCAGCGAGAGAATATGATTAGCTGATTTGCTGCCCAAGCAGAATGGTACAGAGGGATTTACTGTTACACTTGCATTTATTAATGAAGCAACCTGTTAAACCCTTTGTTTTTGTGGTTATTTCTGCAAGATGCTGTGTATTTTTATGTGTTTATTTCTGTACTGTACTATTTTTAGAAGTGTTTTATTGTAATATTATTTTAAGCATGATGCAAATTTTATGTGTTTAAGTTTCGAAGGGAAAGTGGCAACCCTTTTACAATTCTAAGATGATCCTGCTAAATAGTTACACTTATAAACACACCATGGGAGCAAGCTGCATAATGAATTGAACCTGACCTTGGCACAAATCTGTGCAATGCATTTCTTAATAGTGTACCTATTTAAGGGGAAAAGGTTACCAGATCAGTGAAACATGTAGGAACACATATAGCATGGCTAGTTAGAATTAATCATGTTTAATTGCAATCACGTCGCAAGTCAGTGTATCCCTGCTAATTACATTTATTAAGTGCGTCCCTATATGAGATTAGATGATGATGGCAATCCAGCATGGAAGTGTAGGAAGAATGTATTTTTGCTGCTGCAAAATTTACCACAGGCCGCCCTCCTGCTGCATCAGTTTTATGGGACATGCATGCCCTCCACACATTACTCCTTACTTGTAAATACCGTCCATCATTCCCCTTAAGTGGGTACACTTCTACACATAGAATGACATAGAGCAAAGCTGCAGGTAGAGAATAATGTAGAGACCTGATTTCAGGAAAATTTTGGTTCGAGGACAAAAAGAAATGAAGTGTACCTGATCAAAGCACAGCTTGTGTGTAATGTATCTATATACAACAAGGGGAAAGTTTATGTTTTCATACCCTCCAACATTCCCCCTCTAAACAGTACACTATGCCAACACATGGTGCTAAGCTGCAGGGGTTTGTGTAATGAAAGAACAAATCTTAGTCATAGCTCTCTGCAATGCATCTCTAATGAGTTTATCTTATTATAAAATTGATGCCGAAGAATGGCTGACTGTGGGAAATGTCTGAGTTAAACAAAAACACACTCTCCTACCCTCCAAACATTCCCCCTTACTGCAGCTGACTGGGAGTGCTAAAGACCTTCACACTGCAACTAGAATGTCCTATCAGTGAAGCACTCTGCATCCCCCAAGCCACTTCACGAAAATTCCCGCGTTTTCCAATCGCTGCTGCATTGTGAGTGCGGTCGTGTTTGGTAACGCATGCGTTCACCAGTTGTTTGGGTGCTTAACGCAAGCGTTTCCATAACGGAAAACTGCAAAATTGGCATGCGCAAAAACGCAAACGCAAAACACACAAGAATCGTGCAAATGCTTGTGATTGTGTCATGATTCCTGTGCGTTGCAGTGTGGCCTCAGCCTTAAAGGGCAACTCAAGCCACACAACACACTGAATCAGAAGACAGAGCACCTTTAAAAAAAGCAGTAATCTTTTCTTACCTCTCATTTTGATGTAGGGATGGGAAATTTACCTTTCTAACATGTGGCTAAATTCTTATTTTCTCGCGTTCCAGTATCGCTGGTATCACCTGACCACTGTGTTCTTTGCACATGCCCAAACCTAAAGTACTGCAGGAATTTTTTTAAATTTTTTTCGACCATGGTCTGTTAGTTACCATAAATAAATGATCACAGTTTAGTGGGCATCAAGTTCCTATATGTAGGGATGGGAGCCTTCAAGGCAGCTTTACTACCATTCTTGGTTTCATAAGGTTTTCACAATTTATGATCATAGGTAGATAAACATATGACCAAAGGGAGTAGTTAGTTTATCTTGGGTATGCCTACTTATATGGTTTAAAAAAAAATACTTATCTTAAAGACATGTAAACTGGGGCAAATCATTTTTTTTAACTAATCACACAGTAATTAGGATTAATTACCATCAATCTTAAATCTTTTTTTTTTTTTCTTTTTTTTTTTGTCTTCTCTACCTTCCATCATTGGTTTTTTTTCTGTTTTTTTTTTTGTTTAGTAGCTCTGGGAGTTTTACTTTTTAAAGGGTATGTCCACCCTTAAAAACAACTCACTGCCATATTATAGTTATTGGTCCCCTAGCCCCAACTGCATTACTATTATAGCAAGAAAGTCCCCCAATATTTACTTACCTTACCTCTCTCCTTCGCTGCACAATCCCCACCCTCTGCTTGCATAGAACTGCAAGCAGGGGGCGGGGCCAGCAGCCACGTCCGTGATTGGCTGAGAGGCAGAACGGCGAAAGGTAAGGAAAATAAAGATCGGGGGACTTTCTTGCTAAAATAGTAATGCGGTTGGGGCCTGGGGGACAATAACTATAATATGGCAAAGGGGTTGGAGCTAGGGAGGGAGAACAAATCAGGAGGGAGAGGGAGGGGGGAGGGCTCTTCTGCTGCATGGCAAAATTCTCCCTGAGGGAGACAGGAGACAGAGTCCTATATGACTCTGCAGTACTCCTGGTAGGCATTTTTTGTGACTTTGGGGGGGGGATTGGAGGAGAACCATTTGGAGCTGGTATGTAAGGTAAGGATTTTTATACACTACAGAGTGGGGCCAGTAGTGGGTGGGATTATAGTTTTGGGGGTGGACATGCTCTTTAAAGGGGACAGGGCACAGCTAGTCAGTAAAGAACTGTCAATCACCCAGCGCCTCCCCTTGACGCACTACTACTACTTCTATAAAGTAAATCTATTTCCCTGTCACGGCATGGCTAATTGATTCTGCATTAAGATCAGGAAAGGGAATAAGCATTATCGGTTACTCTGTGCTCTTTCTGTGCAGATAAACCCAATCCTCTGTTAGCTGCTGTCTGTGTTACTTAAGTCCAAATGTAGCACTATACCTAAGAAATCAATTACAAGTCATCTCCCCCCCTCACACACACACACACACACACTCAAACTTCTACAGCTAAAGAAAATTTTATTTGATTCAGCAGTGATTACAGCTCACATTGCTGCTTACCTTGCCGTAGCAAAGCACTTTCACTATACACAAAATCAACTGGTGAATGCTATTGGTGTATGAGGCGCAGTCATCTCCACTGCACATGCTCCACACTCTAACTGTGGCCTCAGTTTTGGAAGGGGGTGGATACATTGAGAGGAGACATGCATACTAACTAGGAGTGAGCTGAATAGGACAGGAGGAGATCTAGTGACGGAGCACTGAGAGCAAAACGGGATCAAGTTCCTGACACACTAAAAATATAGAAAAGGATAAAGGCAAGTCATTTTTTCAGTTTAGTGTCCCTTAAAAGGGTAGTCCACCCCATAAACTTATTTTTAATATCTGCTGCCCCCTGGTCCCCCAGCCCCAACCGCACAAATATTTTTTCAGAAAGCCCCCAAACCTCTTACTTACCTCCCCTAGTTCCTCGCCGCCCTGCCCGGCCCTCTGCTTGCGAGAATGCAATCGAGGGGCGGGACCGGCAGTCGTGTCTGTGATTGGCTGAGCGGCAGCCAATCACGGACGCGGCTGCCGGTCAATTCAGTGCAGCGGAGGAAAGCGGAGAGGTAAGTAAGAGTTTGTGGGAGCTTTTTTGAAGAAAAAAAAAGATGCGGTTGGGGCTGGGGGACATGGGGGAGCAGCATATATAAGGGGGATTGAAGCTATGGGGATATAGTAAACTTGGAGGGAGGAGTGACGAGGTAGGGAGAGATGGAGGGAGAGGTGCGCAGTGCGTGGAACACGATTCTACTCCCGAGGCAAGATAGCAGGCAGAGCCCTGCTATCCTCCTGGTGGTTAGTTTTGGGACATTGGGGGGGTTTACAGGAGAACCCTATAGAGCTGGGATGTGGGGTAAGGATTAAACTACACTACATGGTGGGGCCAGTAGTTGGGGGGATTATATGTTTTGGGGGTGGACATGCCCTTAATCTATAAAAGATCCATGTAATGCTCATTCACACTACATCAGTTTGTATCTATTTCTCAAGGCAGATGCTTTTTTAAAAAATGGCAGAAGTAAAAATCCATAGGATTTCACAATATCATTCACACTTGCTGCCTTGTATTCCGTTCCATTCCAGTCCGTTTTAAAAATGCATTGCCTGCACACATTTAAATGCCATGATACCGGTACAACAGATAACAGCAGAAAACAACACACGTTTGTGACCATTTTCGAAAAGGATGTCCGGGAATCCATGTGATGTCATTGGTACTGGGCCCAATGACGTGGTCAAAAATGTTAAATGCAACTGACCACACAACGATACTAATGCACACGGCAAATGTTCAGCAATGGATACAAAACGTGTAAAACATCACTCAACGCACTGCAATTGTAAGGACAAACATGTTCATCAATCACTGTGAGGCAGCACTAGGAAATGGAATTTCTCATCATGCAATTTACACATGAACACTGTCACACCTTTCCAGCTTCAGATAACCAGCACATGGCAGAAGAGGGTTATATTAAAAAAAAAGTTCTTGATTGACAACTAAGATGTTTTAGGCTCTCTACAGGATTGGGGACTGATAAAAAAAATGGTACTGTGATATTTGGAAGAATTATAGTTTTAAATTAATGAGCAATTTAAAAATACATTTTAGATAGTTATGATAGTTGACTGGTGTTTCTCTTTAAAATTGCTTTCCAGACAGACCTCGGGATGTTTTGGAGAGTCATGGGAATCAGACAGAGGAACTATAATTTCCGAGCTAGTAAAGAACAGTATCTATTGTAAGGACTGGAAATTATTAGCAAGAGTCAAAAATAGCTTTACACTGCTCTGGTCACACACAATTGTGCTATATTTACAGGTTTGCCTAGTGATAACCTGTTTCCCATAAAGAAATAAACTAGACCAAAATGAACAAGCACTTATTCTGAAAGTACCCAGGCAATTGGCAGTGGACGACATATGTCTCCAGCTACTATAGTAACATATATAACGGGATTATTTCAATACAATTTTATATAAGCAAAATATGCATTAAGCAAATTTATAGAACTTACATACTAGAAGACAGGATGCACAGCACTCAATCAATGATGCAGCATTGTTATATTAAAATCCCTTTATTAAGTTTGTAAATACATGGGGTAGGGACCAAGATAAATGCAAAGTTAAAAACATATAAATATACAAAGTCCTCCATCTTGTAGTAATCATTAGTACATTCTAGCATATAAGGTGATATAATAAACCCCAATCTTGCAAGAATATATGGAAGGTCTCACATCTAAGTATAAATTGTGAATACTTTTTGAACTCTGCTGCGTTCTCAATACTTGGCTCACCGTGTGTTTCCTCTAAATGAGCCCTCCCCACCCATCGGGACCCCCCGATGCTGTGGTCGCTACTTTTGCAGCACTTCTGACATTTAAGTAGGTATTGGACTGTAATTAGGCTTTTATGACTGTTGGGAAGGACTCTGTGCACTTGCTATGTTATGATTTGTAGAGGTTAATACCGAGATGTGATAGTTTTTAGAATTTTTAATTCTTATCTATTTCTATGTGTTTACCCCCATTTCTGACCTTTATCGGTCTACCAATATGGTTTTTACTTATATAAAACCAATTATTGAGTGCGGTACTTCTCTTTTCCTTTCCTTTTCATACTTTATTGAAACCACAACACACACACGTTTTGGAGGGTTTCAACCCCTTCATCGATGAAGGGGTTGAACCCTCCGAGTGTTGTGTGTTATGGTTCAATAAGTATTCACAATTTAACTTAGTGTATGACCTTCAATATTCTTACAAGATGGTGTCCCCATTAAGCCCAAGGGGTAGGGTAGGAAGGATCTGCACTTGGCTGGTGGATGTTGCACAGGATCTTTTTTGGTCGAAATGGTCGTTTGTTCGGGGGATCGTTGAACGACCGACTTGGTGGATTCCAAATGAAACAACCGTTCGTCCGAACATGCATTCGTACACACAGGTGTACACAACCTTAGATCCAGTTAATGATCGGGAGACCAATCAACTGCACTCAACTCATTACCCAAATAGCTCATTATCTGGCGTTAAAGGACATGTAAACGGGGCAATATTGTTTTAATACTCATCATCACACAGTAATTTAGGATTTATACCACCAACTCCTTAATTCGATTTTTTTTTCTATCGCTGACCTTTCCTATCCCTTGTTTTGTTTGGAAGTTTTTCGTTTTTAAAGAGAGGAAGTGCCCAGCCTAGTCCATAAAGAACTCGTCAATCACCCAGACCCCTCCCCTGGCACACTACCAAGTCTAAGAACTATCCATTTTATAAAGTAAAGCTTATTTCTCTTGTCCCTGATGCTCAATTGATTCAGCATTTAGATCAGAAGGGAATAAGCATTATCTGTTCTTACTCTGTGCTCTTTTGTCCTTCTATGCAGATAAACCCAATCCTTGCTGTTTACCTGACCCTGCTGTCTTGTTACTTAAGGTAGTCCATTGTAATTTGAAGTTTATTTTAACTGAGAACAGGAGGTAATGCACTTCCTTTGCATCTCTTACCTCCCGTTTTTCAGTAAACTCTTGTAGGAGACAGAGACACTTACCCGCATCGGTTCCAGCACTACAAGAGAACGCCGCTGAAATCCCCCGACGCATCCCCGTCCTTTGCAAATTGTGCGCGCAGCACACAAAGTGTGAAGGAGCTGATGTCGTCTGAGACTGTCATAGGAAGCCGGGCTGGAAGCGATCTGCGGGTAATTTCTCCTGCTCTCCATCAAGATTTACGAGTAACAGGAGGTAAGAGATAATGCATTTACCCCCTGTTCTTCAGTAAAACCTTAAAACAAGAAACTTACAATTAGGACTGGACATAACCCTTTAAATCCCAATGTAGCCCTATAGCTAAGAATCAATTCCAAAGAAGACCCCCCCCCACCAACGCCACACACGCACGCACGCCCGCCCACACACACACAACACACCTTCAAAACCCTACCTAAAAAAAATCTTATTGATGTCAAGCGTGATTACAGCTCCCAGTGTTGCTTCCTTCCCATAGCAAAGCAGTTTTACTTTCACTTTCACTAAACCACAAAATCACTGGGTGATGCTATTGGCTGTAGGGGGCAACAGAACACTCCACTCACGTGCTCCACACTCTAGCGGTGCCTATAGTTGGGATGGGGGAATACATAGAGCGAACATGCATACTAACTGGAATGAACTGAACAGCAACTTATTAGATCTAGTGACGGATCACGGAGAGCAAAAGGGACAAGTTCCTGACTGTGCTTCCACGCAGCTTAAAAATTCTTATATTTGTATTTTGATATGCTCCCCTATTGTTCCACTTGTTTCTTTAACCTTGGTATGCCCTTTTGCCCCCCCCCCTCCTGTTAGTGTTAATTAGTATTTCCTATAGCGAGACCACTCACTCTCTTTAGTATGGTTAGAGTGAGGTTAGGAAGTTCTGTCCTTCTTTACAAAAAAAAATAAAAAAATAAAATAATGGAAATCACGTATTTGGCACTAACGTTAAGTCTGAAGTACAATTATTTGGATTAAACTTCTGTGTCCCAATTGAAATTGTAAAGCTGGTCTGTGGATTTCACCAATCAGCCAAGCCAGGCCATCTGTCCCCACAGACTGTGGTCTAGGAGGGATGGTCAATGGTTATTGCTACAGCGCGTTTGGATACAGTAAACGTTGACATTACTAAAATATAGAGATGGATAAGACAAGTCTTCTTTTTTTGCAGTTTGCTGGTCCCTTTACAATCCAGCGCTAAAAGTAGCGCAAATACAATTGTGAATCCATGTTGACGGATACGCTGGTCTTTTGCGTACTGCAACATGGATTAAAGTTGCGTTACTCGCTCTAATCAATAGGTAACCATTTAGCGTTATTTTTACTCATATTATTCCCAGCTGCTCTGGTAAATTAGATGTCTGACTGTGTTTATTCAACCTGCAAATTAACACACATACTGGGGTTGATGTTATAGAGAGTCCGCAACGCACCCCTGTTGCCCCCATAAGGTAATGCACCGAGCTGTATTTTTTTTTGAGTGTAAAACCATGCTGCCATGTAATATCAGGTAAGAATTGGTTTTTTTGGAGCTGTAATACACCATTCAGTAGCCAAAATTTAGTCATTATTTCCAGTCGACCTGCATGTTTGTTTAGCATGTATTTTTCATCAACCATTAAACGATGAAGGGCTGGAACAATTGTTTTAACTCAATTAAAAAGATATAATTTATATTCCTGGTTCATTAGATGTTTTTATTTTATTTTATTTGTTGAAATTTTTATTAGAAGGAGTGTAATCTTTTAGATCCATTCCATCAAATCATTAAATTCAATTATCAGGTCATCATTTTAAAAAATAAAATAAAATTAACTAAATACAAATAAATCCAGTCTATGACAATTAATTAATATTAATATTTTTTGGGGTACAGGTCTAGTATTGAGGGGCCATTTAGGGAAGTTTCCTGACCTGAGTAAAAGCACTCAAAACTTGATGGATATAAACTTGCACCATTGAAGCAGATTGAGCAGACCTCACTTGGGATAACCATGCACTGCTTAGTAAATACTAAAACTTAAGCCTATAGAATTAAACAGGCAGACACAGGAGTTGGTGAATAACATAGGCACAGCTTTATTAACACAATTTTTTGGGGGGGGGGGGGGGTTTTTACAACATGTGTTCACACATTCCAACCTAAAGTGTACATCCTTGCCTTGCCCTCGTATCCAATGACCACCCCCAGCCGTAGCCAAAGCTAATGCCACGCCTCTGGGTCCCAGTAAGGGCATGTAACGGCTCAACCCCAAACCCTTGGTCAACAGGGATGACAACCGCCCCGCTGTGACTCCAACATATTTCTTTAACCATAACACATACATAATACCTACCTTTAGGGAGGGACGGGAAGGGGACCTCTCCCTGTTCTTCCTAGCAATTCTATTAAAACTACGCCGCCGCTCCTAGAACATTGCCGCCTCTTATATCCCGGTGACGTCATCTGTGACGTCACATTCCCGTCCCCCCGCGAGATCCGGTGCAGCCAATCCACTCCCGCGCATGGCGATGACGTCACCACGGACGCGACCGGACCCGCGAGAAGGGAGAGAAGAACCGGACCCACCGGACTACAACTCCCAGCATGCCTGGCGGGACCACCCCCGCCCGAGGTCAGTCGCCCCTCCCCCTAACACGCGCCGGCGCTTCCAGATTACACCTTTAAATCCGCTCAAGATGTTTCATCCGTGGATGGAATCAGAACAATTTCTGACTGGTCGATAAACTGGTTAATATTGATGAGCAGTCTATAGAATAGAAGTGCAAATGACAACTGATTTTTAAAGGGGAACTGTGGTCTCCAAACGAGTTACGTTTAAATGAAAGGACAGTTTCCTACCTTTAAAACGAGCCATCAACCACCTCTCTATGTGCTCCACGGCCTAAGATATAAAGAAATGACTAACCAGAAAGTTAATGGGTGGGAGGCTGACATGTGACATTCCTGAGGCTTCTCCTGCACAGTGCTGCCGGCGAGCACAGCCTCAGACTCCCCCAGTGTGTGAGGGAGACAGGAAGTCCCTCCTCCTCTCTGCTGAGAAGGTAAGGGAATCTTCAGCCCTTCTCTTTTACTGTGTGAAAACAGCTTAGACACCCGCGGGTGGACGGGGCTTAGTCACCCGTGAGTGGGTGGGGCTTAGGTACCCACGAGTGGGCAGGGCCACATGGGGCTGTAAGATAATAGGCCATAGGCCTACAACTGGAGGGACCATGGGGTCCATGAGTGGGAGGGACCAGGGGGGCTGCAAAGGGGAGGAGGAGACACAGGACAGATTGACTGACAGTTTCAGAGCAGGAAGCAGGAAGTGCAGGGGACCAAGTGATGCTGCTACCATATCACACACAAAAATGTAAATATCTTCAAAACTATGCAAAATAAACAATGGAAATAAATTACAAAAATTCTCAGGGGAGCAATTCCTATCAATTTACCTAAAGTCATATTTGGACCACAGTTCCCCTTTAATGTTCAATTCTACTAACTCTATTTTGTAGGTCAATAGGTCATGAACTAATTTCTTTTAAATATAACCCTCCATTTTTCCTAAAATCTCCCAAGCTAGCCATAAACGGGCTGATGGTTTTCCGATCAGATTAGTTATCGGCAGAAACTGACGTAAATCCTATTGGAAGAACCTATGGTAATTACCCACCAGATTTCAGAAGCATTGAAACAATACATTTTTGAGCATTTTAAAAACAAAAAATATTTTTTTTAAAAAATCTACATATCTGGTTTTATTACTTTAACTTGATAATGCTTTGTCTGCTTGGGCCAGCAAATCAGCTAATCATATTCTCTCGCTGGGGGAGACCATGGCTGTTGGAGACTTTGGGGCCAACTGTTAAATACAGCTTAGCATAAGGGGGGTGGGAATACAAACACAAGGTACCTAGTTAGCCTGTGCAGAAGTTTTGCGTCTGTGACCCCCAAGGAAGAAACAACGCTAGAACAGATTGCCAGTAACCTTAAATATCATAAATAATTATTCTTCACTAAGAGGATATATTCAGAAGTGTTAGATAAATGGTTTTACTAAGTGACAATTACAGTATGTGTATTTTGGGATTCATTCTCTTTTTAAAAATGTGCCAGGAAGGTTTCTCATTTGACCACTAGATGGCAGAACATGCAATGTTAGTGATATGCAAAGCATTATCAAGTTAAAGTAATAAAACCAGATATGTAGATTTTTAAAAAAAAAATATTTTTTGTTTTTAAAATGCTCAAAAATGTATTGTTTCAATGCTTCTGAAATCTGGTGGGTAATTACCATAGGTTCTTCCAATAGGATTTACGTCAGTTTCTGCGATAACTAATCTGATCGGAAAACCATCAGCCCGTTTATGGCTAGCTTGGAGATTTAGGAAAAATAGAGGGTTATATTTAAAAGAAATTAGGATGACCTATTGACCTACAAAATAGAGTTAGTAGAATTGAACATTAAGGGAACTGTGGTCCAAATATGACTTAGGTAAATTGATAGGAATTGCTCCCCTGAGAATTATTTCCATTGTTTTATTTTTGCATAGTTTTGAAGATATTTACATTTGTTGTGTATATGTAGCAGCACATCACTTGGTCCCCTGCACTTCCTGCTTCCTGCTCTGAAACTGTCAGTCAATCTGTCCTGTGTCTCCTCCTCCCCTTTGCAGCCCCCCTGGTCCCTCCCACTCATGGACCCCATGGTCCCTCCAGTTGTAGGCCTATGGCCTATTATCTTACAGCCCCATGTGGCCCTGCCCACTCGTGGGTACCTAAGCCCCACCCACTCACGGTGACTAAGACCCGTCCACCCGCGGGTGTCTAAGCTGTTTTCCACAGTAAAGAGAAGGGCTGAAGATTCCTTACCTTCTCAGCAGAGAGGAGGAGGGACTTCCTGTCTCCCTCACACACTGGGGGAGTCTGAGGCTGTGCTCGCCGGCAGCACTGTGCAGGAGAAGCCTCAGGAAGTCACATGTCAGCCTCCCACCCATTAACTTTCTGGTTAGTCATTTCTTTATATCTTAGGCCGTGGAGCACATAGAGAGGTGGTTGATGGCTCGTTTTAAAGGTAGGAAACTGTCTTTCATTTAACAGTAACTCGTTTGGAGACCCACAGTTCCCTTTTAAAATCCGTTGTCATTTGCACTTCTATTTATAGACTGCTCATCAATATTAACCAGTTTATCGACCAGCTAAAATTGTTCTGATTCCATCACGGATGATGAAACATCTTGAGCGGTTTAAGGTGTAATCTGCTCAATCTGCTTCAATGGTGCAAGTTTATATCCATCAAGTTTTGAGTGCTTTTACTCAGGTCAGGAAAAATTCCCTAAATGGCCCCTCAATACTAGACCTGTACCCCAAAAATTTTTATATTAATTAATGTCATAGACTGGATTTATTTGTATTTAGTTAATTTATTTTTTTTTTTAAAATGATGACCTGATAATTGAATTTAATGATTTGATGGAATGGATCTAAAAGATTACACTCCTTCTACATAAAAATTTCAACAAATAAAATAAAATAAAAACATCTAATGAACCAGGAATAAAATTATCTCTTTTAATTGAGTTAAAACAATTGTTCCAGCCCTTCATGACAATCTAAGTTTCTCATGCGGCATCCTGGGAAAATTAATTGCCCACCCCTGATCTATTTCAAGGGGTGGATTACTTTTATCGAAAGTAAGAACTTTTATAGAAAGTATTGATAGTAAACAATTAATAAAGGACAGTAAAAATGTTGTGCTGTACTTTTTATTATTCTTTACAGAGCAAATAAACCTAAATAAAAACCTAAATAAAAACCTAAATAAAAAAATAGAAACAATATAAACTTTAATCTTTTAGTATATCTATAGCACCAATGTTACCAGTTTGGTGCAGAGCAGACATCATTCAACCAATAAACACAGATTGTCCCCACCCCAGATCTGATGGGCTCCAAATTTTCTACACAACAACACATTTCCAAACATAACACAGTAATGTCGTGGATTGCTACATTACTTTCTCCTTTGATTGAAGGGAATAAAACCATGCACGTTTTATTTTCCTGTGCTTTAGACATTATTACAGTATTGGTTGACAGGTATGCTGGGGCTGTTATTAAATAATGTAAGGTTTGCTTTGGGGCCATGGACTCATTGCACTGCTCCTGTTGTGTGTGGGCGCAAAAGGCTCAAATATAAATCTGTCTGTGAGAAAATGTGGTTTTATTCTGAGGGTTTAGGTACACAATATGCTAATATTTGTTTGCTTGTAAATTCTAACACAAAACAATGATAGAAAAAAGAAATTAGAATTCTCTAAGATTTACAGTCTGTATAGGATGTAATATTGGTATATATAAAAATATTTTCCATTTTGTGGATATTGCATTGGTTTTTAGACTGTACTATGTAGGTGGGGGTAGGCTAAAATAATATTACGGTATACATGGTTACAGTGTAATTGTAATGTAAAAGGTATAACATTAATTAGTTTATTAATCTGTTCTAATAAAGATATATAAGTGTGTAACATTGTGTAAAGGCATATGAAATAAAAAAATAAAAAAATACTAACATACAGAATCTCCCCACGTTTAAATGGACTGGTCAAAATGGGAGCTATAGACCACCTCTCAAATTTATTCAATCTGCATGGGAAAATAAAAGGAAGTTTGCTGTAATTTCCTTATTGTCCTTATTATCCAATAGGTGTGCTCTGGTAGCTGTGTAGCCTATTAGCCAATGAAAAGAAAGTTGCAGTGTTTACTAACATCCGGATTGCAATGCATGCTTTACAGTAACATCCTTTAGCTTTTGCATTGTGGAGAGACTTAGTGAGCATGTGCGGTTAAAGGGCATGTCCACCCCAAAACTATAATCCCCCCCACTAATGGCCCACCATGTAGGGTAATAAAATCCTTACCCACATCCCAGTCCATAAGGTTCTCCTGTAGCCCCCCCCCAAAGTCCCAAAAACTGCCCACCAGGAGGATAGCAGAGTCCATATAGAACTCTGCCTCCTACTGGCTCCGGGAGAAGTTTGGCACGTGACTGCACCCCTTCTCCCCCTCCCTCTCCCTCCCATTTTGCATCCCTCCCCTACCATAAAACCCCTTGGCACATAATAGTATTGTTCCCCAGCCCACAACCGCAAAAAAATTATTTTAAGAAAGTCCCCAGAACTGTACTTACCTTCCCTCTCTCCACCGGCATTTGAGAAGCCGGCAGCCGCGTCTGTGATTGGTGCCTCTCAGCCAATCACGGACGCGGCTGCCGGTCCCGCCCCCTGCTTGCAGTGTTGCAAGCAGAAGGCCGGGCCAGGCGTCGGAGGAGAGAGGGAAGGTAAGTAAACCTCTGGGCACTTTCTTAAATTATTTTTATAGTGGGTGTGGGCTGGGGGGCTGTATTTATTGTGTGCCAAAAAGTTTTTATTAAGGGTGGACATGCCCTTTAATGGCCAATCAAAAAAAAGTTTGCTTTCCCAGTAAGTGTAGCTGACATCCTGCTGTATTGCATTGTGGGAGAGAGAGTCAGGATGCTTTAGAGTTATATCCTGCTGTATTGCATTGTGGGAGAGAGTGTCAGGATGCTTTAGAGTTATATCCTGCTGTATGCATTGTGGGAGAGAGCTTCACATCCAAATGCAATGTGTAGTGGGAGCAGCCAATGGCACTGCTTTATGAAGACCTTTCTTTCTCCTACAGGTGCTTTACTGAAGGATCTTTTGTTTGGTTCTTCCTGAAGGGAAGGTTCCTTCTTATGCTGGTAAGTGTCTAAATGTTATTTTTTGCTTTAGTGTACAGTCTCTCTGGTCTCTCCCTCTCTGCTCTGTCTCTCTCTCTCTCTCTGTGTCTCTCTCTCTCTGTGTGTGTCTCTCTTCTTGTCTCTCTCTCTCTCCCTGTTGTGTGTCTCTGTCTCTTCTCTCTCTGTGGGTTCTCTGTCTCTCCCTGTTTGTGTCTCTCTCTCTGTGTGTGTCTCTGTCTCTCTCTCTGTCTCTCTCTCTCTCTGTGTCTCTCTCTGTCTCTCTCTCTCTCTGTCTCTCGCTCTGTCTCTCTCTCTCGCTCTGTCTGTCTCTCTCACTCTCTTTCTGTCTCTTTCTCCTGTCCTGTTAGCAGCAGTGCTCACAATGATCAGCTTCCAGGTTAGTAAATTATTATAAATTGTCACATTACTGTAATGTGGCCGACTGTATCTAGCAGCCAATAGGAATACCCCAATTAAACAAGCACCAGGTTCCTCCTTACTGCCGCATGTGTGTAAACTACAGCATCTAATAAACCCCTTTCACATTGGTTGGAATCCAGGTAAAAGCCAATAGTGTTCTGTTTAACTGGGAGAGAAGGCATTGCCTATAGAAATGGGGGCGATCCGCTGTTGCTAGGTATTGAGACGCTGCCTGTTCCTGATTGAGAGCCCTGGGGTATAGTGGAGGAGGGAGTTATGTGTGTACAGTATTGTATGTATACGACTTGACAGCACCTGTCTGTCTCTCTCTCCTGGAAGACGGAACTACCGGGAAGGCGTCCAAGTGCCGCAGGAAGGCCCGCGGAGCTCCCAACACTCGCGGCGGGGCCTAGGAGCCTGGTTTTCAGCGCGACCAGCCGCAAACTACCCCTGGAAGACGGAACTACGGGAAAGGCTCCAAGTCCGCGGGGGGAAGTTATTATTAGGAAAAAACTTTTCTAATAAATAATAACACTACAAATAACAGCAATTACTTAAAATATGTCATTCTTACATAGGACAACCCTAATATGGAGGGCCTTGGAAGTGGCAGGTAGCTTACAACATATATTTTAATCAATATATGTAACTAACACTCCAGCAAATAAATCTAAATAAAATTAACTCCTGTGCCACTTTTGCTAGTATGGTATATGTGTATTTATTAGTCTTACTTATGGTAATTCAGCTGCTTGATCTCCCAGCCTGTCATCTCTTTCCTCTCCAGTCTATCTAAACTCGGCAGCTCTCAGGGTGTATATTACCGCCCCGCCCTCCTGTGACTGTGGGGCAGACGGTAGCTGGGCCGCCACAAGCCAAAATCTGTTCCGCGATCAGCCATTTTTTAAAACAGTGATCGCACGTATGAATGAAACATTACACGCAATCAGCTGTTTAAAAAGACTGGACCCGAACTTCCGGACCGGGTCGGTCTTTGAAACAGCGATCGCGCTTCATTCATAGCGCGCATCTAGCTGTTTAAAACGGCTGATTGCGGAAGAGATCTTAGAGGAGGGGTCAGGGGACCTACCTCCCATCCACGGGGGGCCTGGGGCCCGGGGCCTCTGCAGGTATGCCCCTGGCAGCTTGGATCATCTACTCTCCTCCAAAAGGGAACCTGCAACCCCATATTGCAGTCCATAAGGTGGCATTTCATCAAACAAAGAATCATATTCAATACCCTTCTTTAACCTTTAAATCCTTCACTCTACGCAGGAGGAATTCCTGAATGGGTTACCACTGAACAAGCAATCAGGAAGTTTATGACCAAATTAATCCATTTATTCTATTATTTAATTTATGGATCATAATAATTATATAATTTCTCTAATTGCCATATTTATCATAACAGTTAGCCAATACAGATATCACCTTTACTTTTGTTATAAAGTATATTTATTAAAGCTGGGTACACACAGCAAGATATTTTGGCCCAACTAACCAATATTTCGGTTGGGCCGAAAATATTAGCCGCTTGGGCGAAAAACCTGAGGTGATTTCGATAGCGACCAATGTTGTCACCAAGTTAAACATTAATTAATGTTGGTATCTTCTGGTATAAAGATTCCCATTACGATACCATATCAGTGATAGCCCCATGAACTAAAATCCAACCTTCAAAGGCCGTTGAGACCAAAAATTAGATAAATTTCCTTTAATCAATCTAGAGTTGTTTCAACAAACAACACGTCCAAACAATGCATACTGAGCATACATCAATGTGAAAGAAACTGTAGGATTAATAAGGAAACATTTGGGCTATGTCGGAGAGACGTTATGTGGTATTCTGTTTAAAGTTACGTTAACCGATGTAAAAGGGTAGCTTTAAAGGATTAATTCACTCAAAAGTTAAAGCTTTTCCTTTGCATTACGGGAGGTAAAGGACCTATCTCTTACCTCCTGTTCTCATACTGGTACAGGAGCCAGAAACCGATTCTGATTCAACTGGGATTTCATGACTGTTTACGGATTCAACTAAACCTAGTATGTAGGTGAATCAGAAAGGGTAAGTTGAAGTGCTTACAAGTGCCCTTGCTTAGGGGGTCCGCAGCCCATACGGGACCCTCCTCCGGCCCTTGTAGGGTTTGCGGCACTTAGGGGAGGAAGGGGGCAGACAGCTCGCCTAAACGTTGTGAGTAAGGGGATAGGCAGCTACCTGAAACTATGTGTTTTTGCATGATAAAAGGGCTAGTACTGAGAGTATCTGTGTCTTAAAGTCACGTTAGGGTGAGGCCCACTGCAACGCACAGGAATCGCGCACAAAATCGCGAGCGTTATCGCACGCGATTGTGTGCGCGATTCTTGCGCGTTTCGCGCTCGCGTTCGCGTTTTGCGCGTGCGTTTCCTGCCTTTTCACGTTATGGAAACGCATGCGTTAACGCACCAAAAATGGTGAACGCATGCGTTACCATAACGCGTGGACGCGCAATCGCACGCGATTGTGTGCGCGATTCTTGCGCGTTTCGCGCTCGGTTCGCGTTTTGCGCGTGCGTTTCCGCCTTTTCACGTTATGGAAACGCATGCGTTAACGCACCAAAAATGGTGAACGCATGCGTTACCATAACGCGAACGGACGCGCAATCGCATGCGCATCGGAAACGTCGGGAATTTGCGTTCCCGCGATTTCCATTTAAGCGAAAATCGGGGCGCAACGCGAGCGCGAAAGCGGGGGGGCGCAAACGCGCGGAAAAACGCGCTAGTGGGGCCTAGCCCTTAAGGTGACTTAGGACACAACTAACTGCAGTGGCTTGGGGCATTGGCAAAGGGGGCAATAAAGAGTGATAGCGGCTCTAGTACATAATAGCCTTGTAAAAAAGGATATCTATGAGGAGCTACAGCACCAAAATTTTCATTTGCCAGGTAGTCCGGACTATTCCTTTATTAAAGATAGTTCTGAAACCAGGAGGAAGACTGGCAGAATCAGTTTGCTTGGGCTGGTGCTTTACTCACAGAAACAATATTGGGGGTGGAATTACCAGTCCTATCCCGTCCCAAGTACTTTTCATTTTAATTGTTTTTTGAAATAAACCTTATACACATGATAGTTTCCTTTTTAAATCACTGAAATCGTGTGCTCTCTCTTCATCCTTACTGTTCTAGTCTGAAGTGAACACGTTTGTTGCACTGTATATGTCCCAGTACTGCTTTCCTTGTTGTTTTGATCGTTATTTTTTAACTAGAGCTGAACGTTGACTAGTTTCAGACAGTGTAATCTCCAGCTTCTTCCAAACTGCTGTGTGGTTTTGTCCTTGTCAATAAAATTATTTTGAATGAAAGGGAAAAAAATCCCAGCTCCTCCCACACAGACACACAAGGAAGGGAGAGCCTGGAGGATTTTAGTTGTGTGGGAGACCACAGCACAGTCAGGATCTGGCTGAGAGGATTATTTAGAAAACTGTGAACATTGTTAGAACACAGCAAATAACCCCCCTTTCCACAACCTATACAGGGGGAATCTCGCTAGATGAGCCTGCTAGAGGCACTGGGAGCACGCTGCTTGTTTAGTTCTGTTTATCTGTGGCACAAGTTCTGGGACTCGCTCTGGAATTTATCAGCAATGAATGAGGATTTGCATCCAGTGCTGTGCTTATTACCAACCAGTATAGCACTGAAATGACCGGCTAGTTCCCCCTTTCTTCTTCTTTTTTTTATTTGGCTTCTCCTAGACAGACCATGGCCAAGCTTACCTGGTGGGACCTTCAGAAGATCTCAGCACCATCAGCGATGAGGACTGGGGCGCTGGAGCAAAGAGGAACTTATCAAGAGGCTGAAGAAAGTGGAGAATGAGAAGATGAGTCTGATGGTGGAACATGGAAACCTGATGAAAGATGTGAATAGGAGGCTGCAGGTCCATTTACATGAGATCAGGGGGCTAAAGAAGAGTTAACCAGAAACTTCAGGATGACACCAGGAGCTTAGGGAGCTTTGCTGTTTTGGATGATGATAGACAGAAGGGCAAGAAGCTGTCCCGGGAATGGCAGAGGTTTGGTAGGCACCACTGCCCCTGTGATGTGGAAGGAGGTTTCATCTTACCAGCAGAAGCTAAAGGAAACTGGAGGGAAAGAGGAGTCCCTAGTACGAGACAATCTGGAGTTGAAAGAAATCATTCATGTTGGATGAGGAGAGGAATGGTGCGGGTCAAGGAGTTTCAATGATAGTCAGGCCAGCTTGACAAATTTGAATGGAGGCTCTGGCACAAGAGATGTAGGGGATGGTAGCAGCACTTCTAGCACTGGCAGTGCGGTAGCCCTGATCACCATCCACCAATAACAAACCAGTGGAGAACAAAACTGAAACTGTCAGGAAATCCACTGTGATCTGTCCACCCCCTCACCACAAGAAGTATTCCAAATGGCTGAATGGTAAGACATCTCCACCGAAAGCTTAAAACAGTCTATTTATTTATTATCTTCTTATAATTTAAAAATGAAAAGTCAACATTAATTAAAAACTATTTATACCCTAAGGGTGAGGCAACACAAGAACGGACAGTACCGCCCGTGTGCGTCACCGTCGATTGGGCTGCTTGCAATTCCTGTAATATTCAGGTACGGTGCACATGATTGCAGTGCAGCGGACTCCAGTGCAATAGTGTGTCTGACCAATTGGGGAGCACTGATGTACCTTTTAATGCACGATCGGATCGCAAATGTGTGGCCCAGCCTTGTGCTAGTATTTCAGTTTTAGGAATTTAGAATTCACTTAGAGTGAAAATTTCTAGCCTCTCCTCTAGATCTTCAAGTTCAGACTTTTCGGGGAGATATAATAAGCAAAGTAGTTCGCATTAATACCTTAGCCCGATCCCGCGATACAATAACTAACTGACATAAACGAATTACGTCAGTTATTGCATCGCGGGATCAGGCTAAGGAAGCAGCGGGAATTTAGCGATCCACAACCGTAGCGTAAAGTTTCGCGCTAAGAAGTAGCACAAAAACTTAAGGTACGGGTTTGGGATCGTTAGCACAGCGCTATTTCCAAAAACATTCGGAATGTCGCTGTGCTCTTAAATCTTCTAAAACCCACGTTACCCAAACAAAATTTCTTCGGGTTAACGTGGGTTTTAGATGGAAAAGCCCTATATAGAATCTCCCCAATATCTTTTAGCGTTAACAAACTTGTGGGTGATATTTTATGCTGTTGTTGGTCTGATAATTAATATCTGAAAAGCAGTCCTTTGTGCTAATAAATGATAAAGGAGAAAGTTCAGTCTAAAACACATGTTCTCTGAAGTATAATCAGACTGTTCTATAAAAAATAATGTTTATTTGGTTTCTGGCGTTGCTTTACCTGGTGAAGCAGCCATACACATTTGATAGCACTATAGTGCATTTGACCAGTACATCTCTCGATATGAGTGCATTTAAACTTACCATCCTGCAAACATGGTATCCATCTTGGTGCTTTTAGCTTCAAATGGGATTGTCTAGGTCCAGGTCCAGTCTCCTTCGATTGATAAGGTTATGTCAGTCTATTAGAACAGATTGCAAAGTATGGGTCAGTTAAGGAAGTATCAGAATTGACTGGAGGGCTTGACAATACTAAGGTTGTATTTCTAGTAAGAAGAAATGCTTGAATGTGATGCATCATTTTAATAGATATTATAGATATTAAAAAATAAGAGTAATGTGATACTTTTTATGAGGAAACAGTTTATAGTTGACAAGCTTTCGAGGGCTATACCCTCTCATCATGCTCTAAGGACAGGTCTTTTTCTAAGGACAAGTCAGAGCAGTGATGAAGAGGGTTTAGCCCTCGAAAGCTTGTCACAACTAAATAAACTGTTAGTCCATATATAAAAGTTCACAGTACTCTTTTTTTTTTATATATATAGGACCAATCGGCACTACAATAATTGTTTGTATCATTTTAATAATCAGACTGATATAATCATGCCTGATATCAAATCTTTTCCTGTTGACAGGATTTGCCTAAATTGGCACGGTGTCGGGGACCAAAAACAGCGTCCACAATGTACAAACTTCAGCGTATTTGAGGTTGGTCGGTGGTGGAATACATGCAATCCTATGTGTTGGCCACCTTTAGGGAAGTGTGTTTAAGGCTGAACTTGTTAACTATGGCTAGAAATATAGCAGTGTTTGTTTGTTTCACTAGAGAGTCAATGAGAGTAAATGAGACCATTTATAAGGCTCTGTTAGCATAATTGTAGTTGTAAAATATCCACAATCTCCACAAGCTGTAAATTATACAAGAGGATTAATAAAAAAAACAATAAAGCAAGTAGAAAAAACAAAACAAAGCATTCTTAGGTCCAGCTTGTGAGACCTTGCAGCCTAGTGGAAACTCCCCATTTAATCAAGCAAACGATGTTTTGATAACATGTGACACTGAATGTATAGGAACAATAGAATAGCAGGGCCAAAAGTGCTGAAAGGGATTTAAATTATAAAGCTCACTGCTCCCTGCAGTTCTCTACAAAAATAATTGCTTAAATATAGTCGAAGGCGAAAATTGATCTGGAAAAAAACATAAAAACATTGCTTCCAATGCCTTGTGTGTTGATTCTTACTGTATACTTTTTATTTTATACAAGGGAAAAATATTGGGTCATAAACATACATAGTGAATTTTCGTTTGTACATTCTTTATCGTACATTAGAATAACGTGAAAAATATTACTTGCAAAATAGGCCGAGAAGAATTGTAAAGTACGGTATACAGATACATTGGTTTAATGTCTCTGCCTTAAAATCTTACATAACATACAGACACAAGTAAGAAGGGTGTTCTCGTAAAGAGAGGGTTTACAGAATTCCATAGCAGAAAATAAGGGGGGGGGGGGGGGGGGAAAGTATGGAATTGGTTTTTAAGGCTTTGTTCATTTTGCGTGCGATTCACATCACATTGCTGCGTTTTAGTGCTTTTTTAAAGCACGCTTACATGAGCGTTTGGTGCATTAAAGCACAGCAATGACATTGAATTTAATGGCCGCCGCTGTGAGTTAACCCAGCGGAACATCGCACTAAATCGCAAATGCAATGTTCTGCTGCGTTAAAAAATTGAATAGTGTAATTGGAGCCTTAAGGAGGAGACACCGTAAGAGAATTGAGAAGAACAAGGAAATATTAGCACAGCAGTCTATAATGTGTTCAGGTGTAGTCTAATGGAATTGCCAGCATTCACTGATAAACCAGTCTTTAAAGGGGATGGCCACCCCCACAAAATATAATTTAACCCCATACTGGCCCCACTTTGTAGTTTAAAAATAAACCTTACCTTACATCCTCTGCTCCTTATAGTTCACCAGCTATGCCTTTTAAAGTCCAGAAAACTCTGTTCCCATGCTGATTCCTTGTCCTCGTCAAGGTCTGGAGACATGTACAGTACCCCCTGCCCCCCCACCATACTCAGCCATGTTGCACCAGTGTGGAAACCTTTGGAGGTTAGGAAAGTAACACCAGCCCCCAAATCCCAACCGTTACAATATTTCTTAAAAAAAATCCCCCCCGATCCGTACTTACGGAGCATCTCTCCCGCGGCGTTTCTAGTGAAGTCAGCTGGGTCTGTGATGGCTGCCCTCAGCCAATACAGATGCATCTGGGTGGCCCCTGCTTGCAAGTAGGAGGCCGATCAGATCACCACAGGAGAGAAGGCTGTGTAAGTAGAAATCGAGGGACTTTTAAAAGGAATATTGCGGCGGTTGGGGGTGGGTGGAGTTACACTACCTTACCCCCAAAGTTGGTTTTGGGGGTAGGACATGCCCGTTAATTACGTCCCCTTTATTTGCTTCCAGAACTAAATGGTTGTAAAAATTGGAATATCTTAATGCAATTATTTTACAAACTTAAATTGCTTTCCCTAATTTCTTAATTAAGGATATTAACTTCTTTAATAATGATAATAGCTTGTATTAATTGTTGATAGTTGTAGGTGAGGGCCATGCTTATCAGTCCCCATTTTAATGCCCATTCACACAAGTGATTTGTGTTGTGTGCTAGCAACTAAAGGGAGCCGACGCCGACAATAGTGGTTCATCTGCATATGGGTGTTTTCAGGCCCCTTATTTTTCTGATATTGAGCATATCCCGTTGGATCTGAAGGGAATTGTTTAATATTGCCCTTATGTTGGAGCCTTTAGAGCCAAGGTTCATAGCAGGTGTATATTTATTAATAGTATATAAATGAAGGGAAGGAAAGGGAACAGGGGACAAAACAGGAGGAAAAAGGTGCTACAACCTTAAAGTGGGAATCGATTGCATATAAGACACTCGCACAGAAAACATGGTGTTCAGATGCTATGTGCCCGCACCCTTCAATAGAAAATACAGTCATCCAAAAAACAAGGAGGATAACAATAGAGACATATTGTAGTAAAATTAACAACTCACATAAGTGAGCACTGGTACATGGTTAGAGTATATACACCGATCCCTGACTTCCGAAATATTGTAGGTAGATGTCATCCACAATTAAGTCCATAGGATCAATAAAAAAAAATTACTCAATGATCGATGTTAGTGGCATGGGGTGCAGCAGCACCAAGCCTTCGCATTGGCAAAACCACTTTGTACAAACGAGGCCGCACACCAGAAATGGAGTAAATTGAAGGATCATATTTTGCCTTATAAATAAACCGGGTTTTTCAATAAAAGTTTTTATAATTTAAAATGGTGCTAATTTGCCCCAACCAATCAGAGTGTAAGCTTACAAATGTTAAATAAGATCGATTGGTTGGGGCAAAATTAGCACCATTTTAAACGATAAGAATTTTATTGAATCTCCCTGAAAGTTTTTTCCATCACAATGACCCTTTGTGTGGATCTACTAATTTTGTTGTGTGTGCCCCTGACCTGTTTTTGGACTGGCCCCCCTGCGCGTTTTTTTGGCGCCTGCGTTTGCGCGTTTTTTCCCTTCCTGCGCTGCCTGCATCGAAACGCGCCTTTTCGGGTGCGTTGCGATTTGCGTTCCGCATATTAAATCTCAATCGCATGCGTTTTTTCAATACTTAATGAAAAAAACGCATGCGCAAATGCAACGAAATCGCACATGAAATCGTCATTGCCTTGTGCATTCGTGTGGTTTGTGTTGCGTGTGGCCGTGCCTAACATACAGGGTATTCAAATAAAGTCTGTCTCTACGTTGCCTTTCCCCCACCCACCCCCCCCCTGGCCTGATCATTGTGCCCCAAACAATTAGTGACACATCCTATTTTAACACCCTTTGACAATTTTTTGCTTAATTACCCCCAATTGATTTGGTTGGGGCACACCCTTACCACTCTAGTTCTATACATTTCTTTACCACCCCTTCAACGCTATAATTGAATTTTAACCGCCAACTCAACCTGATAGTTTCTTTATATTTTATAGGCTTATCACCGGAAGTCTTTTCCCCAAATTTACAAGGCAGAACTGTCTTATGAAGCGACGGAATCTTTCTCCCCCCTTTCATAGCCCCTTCATCATATTGTTTTCCCTCCGGTAGCTATTCAATTCATAGTTGCAACTAATAATGAATTATTTTTACAATGTGTTGCCGTGGAAGAGTATTAGTGATTTTCCTTTGCCTCTTTATTCTGAGTGTACTTGCCTCCCTTCTCAAAAATTATTCACATAACATTTTTCTGCCCCTATAATGCAATTTGCGAAAGGGCTGTGTTGTAGTTTTTCGGTGTCTCTTTCAAGCCACACAAGAAACAAAAAGCCTCAGGCATTAACTAAACTGGCAAATGAAATGTGGTGCTGTAGCTCCTCATAGATATCCTTTATTTACAAGGCTATTATGTACTGAGAGCCGCTATCACTCTTTATTGCCCCTTTAGCCAATGCCCCAAGCCACTGCAGTTAGTTGTGTCCTAAAGTCACCTTAAGGGCTAGGCCACCTAGCGCGTTTTTCGCGCGTTTGCGCCCGCGTTTCGCGCTCGCGTTTGCGCCGCGATTTTCGCTAAAATGGAAATCGCGGGAACGCAAAATTCCCACGATTTCCGATGCGCATGCGATTGCGCGTCCGTTCGCGTTATGGTAACGCATGCGTTCACCATTTTTGGTGCGTTAACGCATGCGTTTTCCATAACGTGAAAAGGCGGAAACGCACGCGCAAAACGCGAACGACGAGCGCGAAACGCGCAAGAATCGCGCACACAATCGCGTGCGATTGCTTGCGGTCCATTCGCGTTATGGTAACGCATGGCTTCACCATTTTTGGTGCGTTAACGCATGCGTTTCCATAACGTGAAAAGGCGGAAACGCACGCGCAAAACGCGAACGCGAGCGCGAAACGCGCAAGAATCGCGCACACAATCGGGCGATAACGCTCCGCGATTTTGTGCGCGATTCCTGTGCGTTGCAGTGTGGCCTCACCCTAACGTGACTTTAAGACACAGATACTCTCAGTACATAGCCCTGTTATCATGCAGAAAAACATAGTTTCAGGTAGCTGCCTATCCCCTTACTCACAACGTTTAGGCGAGCTGTCTGCCCCCTTCCTCACCTAAGTGCCGCAAGGACCCATACAGGGCCGGGAGTAGGGGGTCCCGTATGGGCTGCGGGACCCCCTAAGAAGGGCACTTGTAAGCACTTCAACTTACCCTTCTGATTCACCTGACATAGGTTTAGTTTGAATCCGTAAACAGTCATGAAATCCCAGTTGAATCAGAATCGGTTTCTGGCTCCTGTAACGTAATTGAAGAACAGGAGGTAAGAGATAGGTCCTTTACCTCCCGTAATGCAAAGGAAAAGCTTTAACTTTTGAGTGAATTAATCCTTAAAGCTACCCTTATTACAATCGGTTAACGTAACTTTAAACAGAAATACACAATAACGTCTCTCCGACATAGCCCAAATGTTTCCTTATTAATCCTACAGTTTCTTTCACATTGATGTAGCTTCAGTCATGCATTGTTTGGACGTGTTGTTTGTTGAAACAAACTCTAGGATTGATTAGAAGAAATTTATCTAATTTTGGTCTCAACGGCCTTTGAAGGTTGGATTTTAGTTCATGGGGCTATCACTGATATTAAGTATCGTAATTGGAATCTTTATTACCAGAAGATGACCAACATTAATTAATGTTAACGTTGGTGACAACATTGGTCGCTATCGAAATCACCTCAGGTTTTTCGCCCAAGCGGCTAATATTTTCGGCCCAACCGGAAATATTGGTTAGTTTGGGCCAAATATCTTGCTTGTGTGTACCCAGCTTAATAATATACTTATAACAAAGTAAAGGTGATATACTGTATTGGCTAACTGTTATGATAAATATGGCAGTAGAGAATAATATATATTATATGATCCATAAATTAATAAATAGAATATATGGATTAATTTGGTCATAAACTTCCTGATTGGCTTGTTCAGTGGTAACCCATTCAGGAATTCCTCCTGCAGTAGAGTGAAGGGATTTAAAGGTTAAAAGAAGGGTATTGAATATGATTCTTTGTTTGATGAAATGCCACCTTATGGACTGCAATATTGGGGTTGCAGGTTCCCTTTTGGAGGAGAGTGAGATGATCCAAGCTGCCAGGGGCATACCTGCAGAGGCCCGGGCCCCAGGCCCCCCGTGAGATGGGAGGTAGGTCCCCTGACCCCTCCTCTAAGATCTCTTCCGCAATCAGCCGTTTTAAACAGCTGATTGCGCGTATGAATGAAGCGCGATCAGCTGTTCAAAGAGACCGACCCGGTCCGGAAGTTCGGGTCCAGTCTTTTTAAACAGCTGATTGCGTGTGTGTATGTTTCATTCATACGTGCGATCACTGTTTAAAAATGGCTGATCGCGGAACAGATTTTGGGCTTGTGGCGGGCCCAGCTACCGTCTGCCCCCACAGTCACGGGAGGGCGGGGGCGGTAATTACACCACTGAGAGCTGCCGAGTTTAAGATAGACTGGAGAGGAAAGAGATGACAGGCTGGGAGATCAAGCAGCTGAATTACCATAAGTAAGACTAATAAAATACACATATACCAATACTAGCAAAGTGTGCACAGGAGTTAATTTTATTTAGATTTATTTGCTGGAGTGTTAGTTACATATATTGATTAAAATATATGTGTAAGCTACCTGCCACTTACAAGGCCCTCCATATTAGGGTTGTCCTATGTAAGAATGACATATTTTAAGTAATAATGCTGTTATTTTTGTAGTGTAATTATTATGTATTAGAAAAGTTTTTTCCTAATAATAACTTCCCGCGGCACTTGGAGCCTTTCCCGGTAGTTCCGTCTTCCAGGGGTAGTTTGCGGCTGGTCGCGGCTGAAAACCAGGCTCCTAGGCCCCGCCGCGAGTGTTGGGAGGCTCCGCGGGCCTTCCTGCGGCACTTGGAGCCCTTCCCGGTAGTTTCCGTCTTCGCAGAGAGAGACAGACCAGGTGCTGTCAAGTCGTATACATACAATACTGTACACACATTATCCCTCCTCCAGCTATACCCCAGGGCTCTCAACAGCAGGAACAGGCAGCGTCTCAATACCTAGCAACAGCAGGGATCGCCCACCATTTCTATAGGCAATGCCTTCTCTCCCAGTTAAACAGAACACTATTGGCTTTTACCTGGATTCCAACCAATGTGAAAGGGGTTTATTAGATGCTGTAGTTTACACACATGCGGCGTAAGGAGGAACCTGGTGCTTGTTTAATTGGGGTATTCCTATTGGCTGCTAGAATACAGTCGGCCACTATTACAGTAATGTGACAATTTATAATAATTTTACTAACCTGGAAGCTGATCATTGTGAGCACTGCTGCTAACAGGACAGGAGAAAGAGACAGAAAGAGAGGGAGAGAGACAGACAGAGCGAGAGAGAGAGACAGAGCGAGAGACAGAGAGAGAGAGAGAGACAGAGAGAGACACAGAGAGAGAGAGAGAGAGAGACAGAGACACACACAGAGAGAGAGACACAAACAGGGAGAGACAGAGAGACACACAGAGAGAGAGAGAGACAGAGACACAAACAGGGAGAGAGAGAGAGACAGAGAGAGAGAGACACACAGAGAGAGAGAAACACAGAGAGAGAGAGAGAGACACAGAGAGAGAGAGAGACACAGAGAGACTGTACACTAAGCAAAAAATAACATTTAGACACTTACCAGCATAAGAAGGAAACTTCCCTTCAGGAAGAAGCCAAACAAAAGGATCCTTCAGTAAGAAAGCACCTGTAGGAAAAGAAAGGTCTTCATAAAGCATGCCATTTGGCTGCTCCCACTACACATTGCATTTGGATGTGAAGCTCTCTCCACAATGCAATACAGCAGGATATAACTCTAAAGCATCCTGACACTCTCTCCCACAATGCAATACAGCAGATATAACTCTAAAGCATCCTGACACTCTCTCCCACAATGCAATACAGCAGAAATGTCAGCTACACTTACTGGGAAAGCAAACTTTTTTTTGATTGCCATTAAAGGGCATGTCCACCCTTATAAAAACTTTTGGCACACAATAGAATACAGCCCCCAGGCCCCAACCACTATAAAATAATTTAAGAAAGTGCCCAGATGTTTACTTACCTTCCCTCTCTCCTCCGAGCCTGGCACGGGAAATTAGATGAAAAGAAAATTGAAAGAAGGGGGAGGGGAAAAGGAAGAAGAGTAAGGTGAGTGGATGTGAGAGAAGAAAAAGAAAAGAGAAAGAGGAATGAAGGATAATTTAAAGAATTGTTATAAGGAATGAAGGTGCGAAAGCCCATAGAAAGGGAGGGAAAGGTAAAGTTAAGTTATGGGGAATTTATTAAAATAATTGATTGTGAGGTTGGGGGAGTGGGGGGGGGAAGGGGAAATTTGAATAGTTATGGGGAAAAAAAGGGGGTTTTTTTTTTATGTTTTTATGTAGGGGGGTTTGATTTTTTTAGTTCGATTGTTTTGGATTTTTGGTTTGTTTTTTTTTGTGTTTGTTTTTTTTAGTTCTGTTTTGGTAGTTTTAGCAAATGGGGGAGGGAGAGAGAGGGAAGAGGGGGGGAGAAGGGGGGCAGTACGAGTGCCCAAACTTCTCCCGGAGGCCGGGTAGGAGGAGACGTTGTTTCTATATGGATCTCTGCTTACCTCCTGGTGGGCAGTGTTTTTTGGGGATCTTGGGGGGCGTGTGGGGGGCGGGGGGGGGCTGGGGGGGGTGCGCTAGGGCGGGGGCGGGGGCTGGGGCTGGGGCGCGGGGGGGGCGGGCTAGGGCGTGGGGGGGTGGGCGGGGGGGGAGGGCGGGGGCGGCGGGGCGGAGGGGGGGCTGGGGGGGGGGGGGGGGGGGCTAGGGGGGGGGGGGGGCGGGGGGCGGGGGCCGGGGGGGGGGGGGGCGGGGGGCGGGGCACTGGGGCAGGGCGGGGGGGCGGCGGCCGTTTGCCGGGCGGGATGGATTGGCTTGGCGTGGGGGCGGCTGGGCGGGGGCTGGGCGGGGGGGGGGGGGGGGGGCGGGGCGGGGGGGGGGGGGTGCTGGCGGCGGGGTGGGGGGCGGGGGACGGCGGGGCGGCGGGGTGGGGAGGGGCGGGGGGGCGGCGGGCGGGCGTGCGGCGGGGGGCTGGGGCCGGGGGCCATTCTACAGGAGGAAAGAACCTATGGAGTGTTGCGTTGCGAATGGGGGATTTTGGGTGGCGATGGAGAGTGAATGGGGATGCTGGGTGGGAGTTGAGGTTTAAGGATTTTATACACACATTGCGTTGGGGCCATTAGTTGGGGGGGATTATTTTATTTAGTTTTGTTGGGGGTGGACCTGTGGAGGGACACGCGGATTGGGGGATGCGGGGGGGGGGGGGGGAGGGGGGGGGGGCGGGGAAGGGAGGGGAGCGTGAGGACGGGGGAGGAAGGGACGGAGGGGGGGTCGGGCGTGTAGGACAGTGGGAGGGGGTGGGGGAGGGTGGGAGTGGGGGGAGTTTGGGGTGGGGGACATTGCCTCTTAACTCGCACATGCCGACCTAAGTCTCTACCACAATGCAAAGCTAAAGGATGTTACTGAAAGCATGCATTGCATCCGGATGTGATGTAAACACTGCAACTTTTTTTCATGGCTAATAGGCTACAGCAGCTACCAGAAGCACACCTATGGATAATAAGGACAATAAGGAAATACACAAACTTCCTTTTATGTTCCCATGCAGAGAATTGAATAAAATTTGAGAGGTGTTGTCTTATAGCTCCCATTTTGACCAGTCCATAAACGTGGGGAGATTCTGTATGTTAGTATTTTTTTATTTTTTTATTTCATATGCCATTACACAATGTTACACACTTATATATTCTTTATTAGAACAGATTAATAAACTAATTAATGTTATACGTTTACATACAAATGACACTGTAACCATGGTATACCGTAATATTATTTTAGCCTACCCCCACCACATAGTACAGTCTAAAAAACTCAATGCAATATCCACAATGGAAAATATTTTATATATACCAATTTACATACTTACAGACTGTAAATCTTAGAGAATATCTAATTCTATTGTCATTCATTGTTTTGTGTTTAGAATTTAACAGCAATACAAATATTAGCATATTGTACACTAAACCTCAGAATTAAAACCACATTTTCTCACAGACAGATTTATATTTGAGCCTTTTGCGCCACACACAACAGGAGCAGTGCAATGAGTCATGGCCCCAAAGAAACCTTACATTATTTAAATAACAGCCCCCAGCATACCTGTCAACCAATACTGTAATAAAGTTTAAAGCACAGGAAAAATAAAACGGCATTGTTTTATTCACCTTCAATCAAAGAGAAAGTAATGTAAAGCAATCACTACATTACTGTGTTATGTTTGGAAATGGTTGTTGTGTAGAAAATTTGGGCCCATCAGATCTGGGTGAGGGACAATCTGTGTTATTGGTTGAAATGATGTCTGCTCTGCACCATAACTGGTAACATTGGTGCTTAGATATACTAAAAGATTAAAAGTTTATATTGTTTGCTTATTTTTATTTAGGTTTTTAGTTAGTTTTTATTAGGTTTATTTGCTCTGTAAAGAATAATAAAAGACAGCACAACATTTTTACTGGTCCTTTATTAATTGTTAATATCAATACTTTTCTATAAAAGGTCTTACTTTCGATTAAAAGTAATCCACCCCTTGAAATAGATCAGGGGTGGGCAATTAAATTTCCAGGATGCCGCATGAGAAACTTGAGATTGTCATGAAGGGCTGGAACAATGTTTTAACTCAATTAAAAAAGATTATAATTATATATTCTGGTTCATTAGATGTTTTTATTTTATTTATTGTTGAAATTTTTAATTAGAAGGAGTGTAATCTTTTAGATCCATTCCATCAAAATCATTAAATTCAATTATCAGGTCACATTTTAAAAATAAAATAAAATTAACTAAAACAATATAAATCCAGTCTATGACAATTAATTAATATTAAAAATTTTGGGGGTACAGGTCTAGTAATTGAGGGGCCATTTAGGAAGTTCCTGACTGAGTAAAGCACTCAAAACTTGATGGATATATAAAATTGCACCATTGAAGCAGATTGAGCAGATTAACACCTTTTAAATCCGCTCAAGATGTTTCATCCGTGGATGGAATCAGAACAATTTCTGACTGGTCGATAAACTGTTAATTATTGATGAGGTCTATAGAAAAGAAGTGCAAATGACAACTGATTTTCAAGGGGGAACTGTGGTCTCCAAACGAGTACGTTTTAAATGAAAGGACAGTTTCCTACCTTTAAAACGAGACCATCAACCACCTCTATATGTGCTCCACGGCCCTAAGATAAAAGAAATGACTAACCAGAAAGTTAATGGGTGGGGGCTGACATGTGACATTCCTGAGGCTTCTCTGCACAGTGCTGCCGGAGAGCACAGCCGCAGACTCCCCAGTGTGTGAGGGAGGACAGGAAGTCCCTCTCCCTCTGCTGAAAGGTAAGGGAATCTCAGCCTTCTCTTTTACTGTGTGAAAACAGCTTAGACACCCGCGGGTGGACGAGGGCTTAGTCACCGTGAGTGGGTGGGGCTTAGGTACCCACGAGTGGGCAGGGCCACATGGGGCTGTAAGATTGTAAGATAATGGCCATAGGCCTACAACTGGAGGGACCATGGGGTCATGAGTGGGAGGGACCAGGGGGGCTGCAAAGGGGAGGAGGAGACACAGGACAGATTGGACTGCAGTTTCAGAGCAGGAAGCAGGAAGTGCAGGGGACCAAGTGATGTGCACCATTATCACAACAAAAATGTAAATATCTTCAAAAACTATGCAAAATAAACAATGGAAATAAATTCTCAGGGGAGAATTCCTATCAATTACCTAAAGTCATATTTGGACCACAGTTCCCCTTTAATGTTCAATTCTACTAACTCTATTTTGGAGGTCAATAGGTTCATCAAATAATTTCTTTTAAATATAACCCCTATTTTTCCTAAAATCCCCAAGTAGCCATAAACGGGCTGTGATGGTTTCCGATCAGATTAGTTATCGGCAGAAACTGACGTAAATCCTATTGGAAGAACCTATGGTAATTACCCACCAGATTTCAAGAAGCATTGAAACAATACATTTTTGAGCATTTTAAAAACAAAAAATATTTTTAAAAAATCTACATGTCTGGTTTTATTACTTTAACTTGATAATGCTTTGCATATCACTAACATTGCATGTTCTGCCATCTAGTGGTCAATCAAATGAAAACCTTCCGGATTTTTTAAAAAGAGAATGAATCCCAAAATACACATACTGTAATTGTCACTTAGTAAAACCATTTATCTAACACTTCTGAATATATCCTCTAGTGAAGAAATAAAATAATTATAGAATGATATTAAGGTTATGGCAATCTGTTCTAGCGTTGTTTCTTCCTTGGGGGTCAAGACGCAAAACTTCTGACAGGCTAACTGGTACCTTGTGGTTTATTCCCACCCCCTATGCTAAGATGTATTTAACAGTTGGCCCCAAAGTCCCAACAGCATTTGTCTCCCAGCGAGAGAATATGATTAGCTGATTTCGGCCCAAGCAGAATGGTACAGAGGGGATTTATCTGTTAACACTTTGCATTTTTATTAATGAAGCAACCTGTTAAACCCTTTGTTTTTGTGGGTATTTCTGCACAAGATGCTGTGTATTTTTATGTGTTTATTCTGTACTGTACTATTTTTAGAAGTGTTTATATTTGTTAATAGATATTTAAAGCCTGATGCAAATTTTATGTGTTTAAGTTTCGAAGGGAAAGGGCAACCCTTTTACAATTCTAAGAGTGATCTGCTAAAATAGTTACACTTATAAACAAACATGGAGCAGAGCTGCATAATGAAGTGAACCTGACCTTGGCACAAATCTGTGCAATGCATTTCTTAATAGTGTACCATTTTTAAAGGGGGAAAAGGTACCAGATCAGTGAAAAACATGGTAGGAAACACATATAGCATGGCTAAGTTAGAATTAATCATGTTTAATTGCAATCACGTCGCAAGTCAGGGTATCCCTGCTAATTACATTTATAAGTGCGTCCCTATATGAGATTAGATGATGATGGCAATCCAGCATGGAAGGTAGGAAGAATGTATTTTTGCTTATGCAAAATTACCACAGGCCGCCCTCCTCCTGCTGCATCAGTTTTAGGGACATGCATTGCCCTCCAAACAGTACTCCTTTACTTGGTAAAATACCGTCCATCATTCCCTTAAGTGGGTACACTTCTACACATAGAAATGACACATAGAGCAAGCTGCAGGTAGAGAATATGTAGAGACCTTTGATTTCAGGAACAATTTGGTTCGAGGACAAAAAAAGAAAATGAAGTGTAACTGATCAAAGCACAGCTTGGTGTTAATGTATCTATATACAAGGGGAAAGTTATGTTTTCATACCCTCCAACATTCCCTCTAAACAGGACACTTATGCAAACAACATGGTGCTAAGCTGCAGGGGTTTGGTAATGAAAGTAAACCAAACTCTTAGCATAGCCTCTGCAATGCATCTCTAATGAGTGTATCTTATTATAAAATTGTGCCGAAGAATGGGCGACTGTGGGAATTGTCTGAGATAAACAAAAAACAACTCTTCCTACCCTCCAAATTCCCCCTTACTGCAGCTGACTGGGAGTGCTAAAGACCTTCACACTGCAAATAGGAATGGACATTATCAGTGTGAAGCACTCTGCATCCCCCAAGCCACTTCACGAAAATTCCCGTGTTTTCCAATGCGCATGCGATTGTGAGTGCGGTCGTGTTTTGGTAACGCATGCGTTCACCAGTTTTTTGGTGCGGGTTAACGCAAGCGTTTCCATAACGGAAAACTGCAAAATTGCATGCGCAAAAAGCAAACGCAAAACACACAAGAATCGTGCAAATGCTTGTGATTGTATTTTGCATGATTACTGTGCGTTGCAGTGTGGCCTCAGCCTTAAAGGGCCAACTCAAGCCACACAACAACACTGAATCAGAAGACAGAGCACCTTCATAAAAAAAAAGCAGTAATCTGTGTCTTACCTCTCATTTTGATTGTAGGTGATGGGAAATTACCTTTCTAACATGTGTGCTAAATTCTATTTTCTCGCGTTCCAGTATCGATGGTATCACTGACCACTGTGTTCTTTGCACATGCCAAAAACCTAAAAGTACTGCAGGAATTTTTTTAAATTTTTTACGACCATGGTCTGTAGATACCATAATAAAATGATCACAGTTTAGGGGGGCATCAAGTTCCTCTATTAGTGATAGGGGAGCCTTCAAGGCAGCTTTACTACCATTCTTGGTTCATTAAGGTTTTCTACAATTATGATCATAGGTAGGATAAACATATGACACAAAGGGAGTAGTAGTTTATTGGGTATTCGAACGTATATGGTTTAAACAAAAAATACTTATCTTAAAGGACATGTAAACTGGGGGCAAATCATTTTTTTAACTAATCAACAGTAATTAGGATTAATACATCATCTTAAATCTTTTTTTTTTTTTCTTTTTTTTGTCTTCTCTGACTTCCAATCCCTTGGTTGTTTTGTTTTTTTTTTTGTTTAGTAGACTCTGGGAGTTTTACTTTTTAAAGGCGTTATGCCACCCTTAAAAACAATAACTGCCATATTATAGTTATTGGTCCCCTCGCCCAAAATTGCATTACTATTATAGCAGAAAGTCCCCCAATATTTACTTACCTTAACTCTCTTCCTTCGCTGCACAATCCCCACCCTCTTGCTGAATAGAACTGCAAGCAGGGGGGCGGGGCCGCAGCCACGTCCGTGATTGGCTGAGAGGCAGAACGGGAAAGCGTAAGGAAAATAAAGATCGCGGGGACTTGCTTGGCTAAAATAGTAATGCGGTTGGGGCCTGGGGACCAATAACTATAATAGGCAAAGGGGGTGAGGAGCTAGGGGAGGGGAGAACAAATCAGGAGGGAGAGGAGGGGGGGGGAGGGGGGCTCTTTCTGCGCATGGCAAAATTCTCCGGAGGGGAGAAGGAGCAGAGTCCTATATGGACTTGCAGTACTCCTGGTAGGCATTTTTTGTGACTTTGGGGGGGGGATTGGAGGAGAACATTTGGAGCTGGTAGGAAGGTAAGGATTTATTTTTATACAACAGAGTGGGGCAGTAGTGGGTGGGATTATAGTTTGGGGGTGGACCTGGCTCTTTAAAGGGGACAGGGCAAAAGCTAGTCAGAAGAACTGTTCAATCACCCGCGCCTCCTTGAACCACACTACTCTACTTCTATAAAAGGAAATTCTTCATTTCCCTGTCACTGAGGCTAATTGATTCTGCCATTAAGATCATGGAAAGGGAGAGCAAGAATTATCTGTTACTCTGGCTCTTTCTGTGCAGATTAAAACCCAATCCTGCTGTAGCTGCTTGTATGTGTTACATTAAGTCCAAAGTAGCACTATACCTAAAGAAACAATTCAAAGTCATCTCCCCCCTCCCCACACACACACACACTCAACACTTCTACAGCTAAAAGAAAATGTTATTTGAGTCAAAGCATGATACAGTCACATGCGCTTACCTTGCCGAGCAAAGCACTTTCACTATTACACAAAATCACTGGGTGCATGCTATTGATGTAGTGAGGCGAGATCATCTCCACTGCACATGCTCCACACTCTACTGTGCCTTCAGTTTTGGAAGGGGGTGATACATTGAAGGAGACATGCATACTAACTAGGAGTGAGCTGAAGAGGACATGAGGAGATCTGTGACGGAGCACTGAGAGCCAAAAGGGATCAAGTCCTGACACACAAAAATATAGAAAAGGGAAAAGGCAAGTCATTTTTTCAGTTTAGTGTCCCTTTAAAGGGGTTCGTCCACCCCATAAACTTATTTTAATATGCGTCCCCCTGGTACCCCAGCCCCAACCGCACAAAATATTTTTTCAGAACGCCCCCCAAACTCTTACTTACCTCCCCTAGTTCCTCAGCCGCACTGCCGGACCTATTGACTTGCGAGAATGCAAGAAGAGGGGATGGGACGCAGTCGTGTCTGTGATTTTCTATGGCTGACGGCAGCCAATCCGGACGGCGGCGCCGGTCATTCAGTGCAGCGGAGGATCAGGAAAGCGGAGAGGTAAGTAAGAGTTTGGGGGAGCTTTTTGAAGAAAAAAAAAGATGCGGTGGGGCTGGGGACATTGGGGGGGGGACATGGGGGAGCAGCATATTAAGGGGGGATTGAAGCTAGGGGGGGGGAGGGATAGTAGAAAGGAGGAGAGGAGGGAGGGGAGGGAGAGGGAGGGACGAGGGAGAAGGAGGGAGGGGGGAGAAGGGCGCAGTGCGCATGGCAAAATCTAACCGGAGGCAAGATAGCAGGCCGGAGCCCTGCTATCCTCCTGGTGGTTAGTTTTGGGACATGGGGGGGTTTTACAGGGAGAAAAACCCTATAGAGCTGGATGTGGGGGTAAGGATTAAAACTACACTACATGGTGGGGCAAAGTAGTTGGGGGATTAGAGTTTTGCGGGGTGGACATGCCTTTATCTATAAAAGAATTACATGTAATGCTCATTCAAACTTACATCAGTTTGTATTATTTCTCCAAAGGCAGATGCATTTTAAAAAATGCGACAGATAGTAAAAATCCATAGGATGTTAAAATATCATTCACACTTGCTGCCTTGTATTCCGTTCCATTCAGTCCGTTTTAAAAATGCATTGCTGCACACATTTTAAAATGCATGAAATTACGCGGTTTACACAGATAAAAGAGAAAACAACCACGAGTTTGTGACCATTTTCGAAAGGATGTCCGGGAATCCCATGTGATGCATTGGTATGCCCAATGAGCGTGGTCAAAAAATGTTAAAATGCAACTGACACAAACGGATAATACTGCCACACGCAAATGTTCAGTTACAAGGGATACAAAAAACGATTAAAAATCACCTCAACGCTACTGCAATGGTAAGGACAAACATGTTCATCAATCCTTGAGGCAGCACTAGGAAAGGGGACTTATCCATCATGAATTTACACATGACAACTGTTGTCACCTTTCAGCTTCCAGATAAAAAGCACATGGGCCAGAAGAGGTTATGATTAAAAAAAAAAGTCTTGATTGGACAACTAAGATGTTTAGGATCTAACAGGAATTGGGGACTGATAAAAAAAATGGTACTGTGCTATTTGGATAAGAATTATAGTTTTATTAAGAGCAATTTTAAAAATACATTTTAGATAGTTATGATAGTGACTGCGGTTTCTCTTTAAATTGCTTCCAGACAGACTCTCTGGGAGGTTTTGGGGGAGACGTCAGGGTAATCAGACAGAGGAACTATAATTTCCGAGCTAGTAAAGAAAGTATCTATTCCGTAAGCGACCCTGGAACAAATTATTTAGCAAGAGGAGTCGTAAAAATAGTTACACTGCCTGTCACATCACACAAAATTGTTGTGCTATAATTACAGGTTTGCCTAGTGATAAACCGGTCCCCCAATAAAGAAATAAACTAAGACCAGAACTGAAACAAGCACGTATTCTGAAAGTACCCAGGCATATTGGAAGGGACGACATATGTCTACCGCTACTATCGTAACATAATATAACTGGGATATTTCAACTACATTTTATATAAGCAAAAGTATGCATTAAGCAATTTATACGAACTACATAGAAAGACAGAGCACGCACTCAATCAAAGAGAGCATTGTTATATATAAATCCTGTATTAGTTTGTAAATACGATGGGTAAGGACCAAGATAAAATGCCAAAGTGAAAAACATATAAATATGACAAAAGTCCTCCATCTTGGTAGTGTATAGATTAGTACAGTCTAGCATATAAGGTAGATATAAAAAACACCAATCTTGCAAGAATATATGGAAGTCTAACACTAGTATAAATTGTGAATACTTTATTGAAAAACTCTGCGTTTTCAATACTTGGCTCACCGGTGTTTGTTTCCTCTAAATGAGCCCTCCCCACCCATCGGGACCCCCCGATGCTGTGTCGCTACTTTGCAGCACTTCTGACAGTTAAGAGGTATTGGACGTAATTAGGCTTGTAGAATGTTGGAAAGGACTCTGTGCACTTGCTATGTTATGATTTGTAGAGTTATACCGAGATGTGAATGTTTTTCGAATTTAAGTCTTATCTATTTCTATGTGTGACCCCCATTTCTTGCCCTTTATCGGTCTACCAATAAGGGTTTTTACTTATATACCGAAGTTATTGAGTGCCGGTATTTCTTTTCCTTTCCGTTTCATAATTTAGTGAAACAAAACACACAACGTTTTGGAGGGTCAAACCCCCTTCATCAGATGAAGGGGGTTAACCCTCCGAAGTTTGTTGTGTGTTATGGTTCAATAAAGTGTATCACAATTTATACTTAGGTGTATGACCGTCCATATATTCTACAAGATGTGTCCATAAGCCCAAGGGGTAGGGGGGTAGGAAGGATCTGCACTTAGGCTGGGGGATGGCATAGGATCTTTTTTGGTCGAAATGTCGTTTGTTCGGGGATCGTGAAGGACGAATTGGTGGATCTACCAAGAAAACAAAAACCGTTTTCGTCCGAAACATTCAATCGTACAAAGGTGTACAAACCTTAAGTGCCAGTTATAGACATACGATAGGGAGACCAATAACTCACTAGATCATTACCAAGCTATTAAGTGGCGTTAAAGGAAAATGTAAACTGGGGCAAATTATTTTTTTAAAACTAATCACACAGTAATTAGATTTAGTACACCAATCTTTAATTCAGATTTTTTTTTTCTTATCTGACTCCTATCCCTTGTTTTTTTGAAGTTTTAGTTTGTAAAGAGGAAGGGCCAGCTAGTCAGAAGAAACTCTCAATCCCAAGGACCCTCCCCCCCCTCCCCGGCACACTCATATAGAGACTATCATTTTATATAAAAGCTAAAGTTATTTCTCTGTCAATGAATGGCTAAATTTTCAGCATTTAGATAGGAAAGGGAAATAAGCATTATCGTACTCTGTGCTCTTGTAATTTATATGCAGATAAAAACAATCCTGATGTTTACCTGCTGTCTTTGTTACTGAAGGGATGTCTTGTAATTTTAAGTTTCTTTTAACTGAAGAAAGAGTAAAGGCACTTCCTTGCATCTCTACATCCAGTTGTCAGTACATCTTGTAGGGAGAGAAGGAGACATTACCGCATCGTTCCAGCAATACAAGGAGACGCGTGAAATCCCCCGAAGCTCCCGTCCTTTGCATTGTGGCGCGCATGCACACAAAGTGTGAAGGAGCTAGGATGGTCGGGAGACTGTCCCCCCCCCCCCTCCGCAGCTCGCCATTTTGTGCGCGATTCCTGTGCGTTGCAGTGTGGCCTCACCCTAACGTGACTTTAAGACACAGATACTCTCAGTACATAGCCCTGTTATCATGCAGAAAAACATAGTTTCAGGTAGCTGCCTATCCCCTTACTCACAACGTTTAGGCGAGCTGTCTGCCCCCTTCCTCACCTAAGTGCCGCAAGGACCCATACAAGGGCCGGGAGGAGGGTCCCGGTATGGGCTGCGGGACCCCCTAAGCAAGGGCACTTGTAAGCACTTCAACTTACCCTTTCTGATTCACCTGACATAGGTTTAGTTGAATCCGTAAACAGTCATGAAATCCCAGTTGAATCAGAATCGGTTTCTGGCTCCTGTAACAGTAATTGAAGAACAGGAGGTAAGAGATAGGTCCTTTACCTCCCGTAATGCAAAAGGAAAAGCTTTAACTTTTGAGTGAATTAATCCTTTAAAGCTACCCTTATTACATCGGTTAACGTAACTTTAAACAGAAATACACAATAACGTCTCTCCGTACATAGCCCCAAATGTTTCCTTATTAATCCTACAGTTTCTTTCACATTGATGTATGCTTCAGTATGCATTGTTTGGACGTGTTGTTTGTGAAACAAACTCTAGGATTGATTAGAAGGAAATTTATCTAATTTTGGTCTCAACGGCCTTTGAAGGTTGGATTTTAGTTCATGGGGCTATCACTGATATTTAAGGTATCGTAATTGGAATCTTTATACCAGAAGATGACCAACATTAATTAATGTTAACGTTGGTGACAACATTGGTCGCTATCGAAATCACCTCAGGTTTTTAAATGTGGGCTCCTCTCATCCTTACTGTTCCTGTCTGAAGTGAACACGTTGTTGCACTGTATATGTCCCAGACTGTGCTTCCTTGTTGTTTCTGATCTGTTATTTTTTAACTAGAGTGAACGTTGACCTAGTTTTAGACAGTGTAATCTCCAGCTTCTTCCAAACTGCTGTGTGGTTTTGTCCTTGTCAATAAAATTATTTTGAATAGAAAGGGAAAAAAATCCCAGCTCCTCCCACACAGACACACAAGGAAGGGAGAGCCTGGGGGATTTAGTTGTGTGGGAGACACAGCACAGTCAGGATCTTGGCTGAGAGGATTATTTAGAAACTGTGAACATTGTTAGAACACAGCAAATAACCCCCTTTTCCACAACCTATACAAGGGGGAATCTCGCTAGATGAGCCTGCTGAGAGGCACTGGGAGCACTGCTGCTTTGTTTAGTTCTGTTTTATCTGTGGCACAAGTTCTTGGGACTCGCTCTGGAATTTATCAGCAATGAATGAGGATTTGCATCCAGGGCTGTGCTTTATTACCCAACCAGTTTAGCACTGAAATGACCGGCTAGTTCCCCCTTTCTTCTTTCTTTTTTTATTTGGCTTCTCCTTAGACAGACCATGGCCAAGCATTACCTGGTGGACCTTCAGAAGATCTCAGCACCATCAGCGATGAGGATCTGGGGCGCTGGAGCAAAGAGGAACTTATCAAGGGCTGAGAAAGTGGAGAATGAGAGATGAGTCTGATGGTGGTGGAACATGGAAACCTGATGAAAGATGTGAATAGGAGGCTGCAGGTCCATTTACATGAGATCAGGGGGCTAAAAGAAGTTAACCAGAAACTTCAGGATGACAACCAGGAGCTTAGGGAGCTTTGCTGCTTTTGGATGATGATATAGACAGAAGGGCAAGAAGTGTCCAGGGAATGGCAGAGGTTTGGTAGGCACACTGCCACTGTGATGTGGAAGGAGGTTTCATCTTACCAGCAGAAGCTAAAGGAACTGGAGGGAAAGCAGGAGTCCCTAGTACGAGACAATCTGGAGTTGAAAGAAATCATTCTTATGTTGGATGAGGAGAGGAATGGTGCTGGGTCAAGGAGTTCAATTGATAGTCAGGCCAGCTTGACAAATTTGAATGAGGCTCTGGCACAAGAGATGTAGGGGATGGTAGCAGCACTTCTAGCACTGGCAGTGCAGGTAGCCCTGATCACCATCAC
The DNA here is from genome assembly GCA_019447015.1 of Hymenochirus boettgeri. Classification (NCBI taxonomy): domain Eukaryota; kingdom Metazoa; phylum Chordata; class Amphibia; order Anura; family Pipidae; genus Hymenochirus; species Hymenochirus boettgeri. The sequence continues at coordinate 96,749 of JAACNH010001141.1, forward strand.
CACAATAACAAACCAGTGGAGAACAAAACTGAAACTGTCAGGAAATCCACGATGATCTGTCACCCCCCTCACCACAGAAGTATTCCCAATGGCCTGAATGGTAAGACCTATCTCCACCGAAAGCTTAAACAGTCTATTTATTTATTATCTTCTTATAATTAAAAATGAAAAGTCAACATTATTAAAAACTATTTATACCTTTAGGGTGAGGCCACCAAGAACGGACAGTACCGCACGTGTGCGTCACCGTCCGATTGGGCTGCAATTCCTGTAATATTCAGGTATCGGTGCACATGATTGCAGTGCAGCGGACTCCAGTGCACTTAGTGTGGTTCTGACCAATTGGGGAGCACTGGTGTACACTTTTAATGCACGATCGGATCGCAAATGTGTGGCCCAGCCCTTAGTGCTAGTATTTCAGTTTTAGGAATTTAGAATTCACTTTAGAGTGAAAATTTCTAGCCTCTCCTCTAGATCTTCAAGTTCAGACTTTTTCGGGGAGATATAATACGCAAAGTTCGCATACTTACCTTAGCCCGATCCCGCGATACAATAACTAACTGACATAAACGAGATTACGTCAGTTATGCATCGCGGGATCAGGCTAAGGTAAGCAGCGGGAATTTAGCGATCCACAACCCGTAGCGTAAAGTTTCGCGTAAGAAGTAGCACAAAACTTAAGGCTACTGGTTTTGGATCCTTAGCACAGCGCTATTTCCAAAAACATTCGGAAATGCGTGTGCTCTAAAATCTTCTAAAACCCACGTTACCCCAAAATTTCTTCGGGTTAACGTGGGTTTTAGATGGAAAAGCCCTATATAGAATCTCCCCCATATCTTTTAGCGTTAACATAACTTGTGGGTGATATTTTATGCTGTGTGTTGGTCGATAATTAATATCTGAAAAGCAGGTCCTTCTGTGCTAATAAATGATTAAAGGAGAAGTTCAGTCTAAAACACACTGTTCTCTGAAGTATAATCAGACTGTTCTATAAAAAATAATGTTTATTTGGTTTCTGGCTGTTGCTTTACCTGTGAAGCAGCCCATACACATTTGATAGCACTATAGTGCATTTGACCAGTACATCTCTCGATTATGAAGTTGCATTTAAACTTTACCATCCTGCAACATGGTATCCATCTTGGTAGCTTTTAGCTTCAAATGGGATGTCTAGGTCCAGGTCCAGTCTCCTTCTGATTGATAAGGTTATGTCAGTCTATTAGAACAGATTGCAAAGTATGGGTCAGTTAAGGAGTAGTCAGAATTGACTGGAGGGCTTGACAATACTAAGTGTATTTCTAGTAAAGAATAGAAATGTGATGCATCATTTTAATAGATATTATAGATATTAAAAAATAAGAGTACTGTGATACTTTTTATATGGACTAACAGTTTATTTAGTTGACAAGCTTTCGAGGGCTATACCCTCTTCAACAGCTCTAAGGACAGGTCTTTTTCTAAGGACAAGTCAGAGCAGTGATGAAGAGGGTTTAGCCCTCGAAAGCTTGTCAACTAAATAAACTGTTAGTCCATATAAAAAGTATCACAGTACTCTTTTTTTAATAATAATAGGACCAATACGGCACTACAATAATTGTTGTATCATTTTAATAATCAGACTGATATAATCATGCCTGATATCAAATCTTTCCTGTCTGACAGGATTTGCCTAATTTTGGCACGGTGTCGGGGACCAAAAACAGCGTCCACAATGCTACAAACTTCAGCGTATTTGAGGTTGGTCGGTGGAATACATGCAATCCTATGGTGCGGCCACCTTTAGGGAAGTGTGTTTAAGGCTGAACTTGTTAACTATGGCTAGAAATATAGCAGTGTTTGTTTGTCACTAGAGAGTCAATGAGAGATAATGAGACCATTATAAGGCTCTTTAGCATAATTGTAGTTGTAAAATATCCACAATCTCCACAAGCTGTAAATTATACAAGAGAGATAATAAAAAAAAAAACAATAAAGCAAGTAGAAAAAACAAAACAAAGCATTTAGGTCAGCTTGTGGACCTTGCAGCCTAGTGGAAACTCCCCATTTAATCAACGCAAACGATGTTTGATAAACATGGACACTGATGTATAGGAACAATAGAAATGCAGTGGCCAAAAGTCTGAAAGGGATTTAATTTATAAAGCTTCACTGCTCCCTGCAGTTCTCACAAAATAATTGCTCTAAATATAGTCGAAGGCGAAAATTGATCTGGAAAAAAACATAAACATTGCTTTCCAATGCTTTGTGTGTGA